>BQNB010046972.1:0-43412 GCA_026074375.1 Tanacetum coccineum | reverse complement strand
CAGAGGAAATATCATACCTTGAACCATTTCCATCTATCATTAGTGGAGTTTTCTGGTATGGGCTCGGGCTTCTTAAATAATTCATTTTCCAATCTTACAACGGCATTCAATACATTGTTAAAATGTTTACTAATTATTTCTCCTGATCGACGAAACTGAAACTTCACGACTCAATTTTTCACATGATGGGCCAAAATATACAAGAACATGGCAACTTGTTCATCTACTTGTAGATACTTCGAAGCCTTTAACTTTCCATTCATCTCAAGCATACCACAAAGCTTAACAAATGTTGATCTATTCATTCTAAGTTGTTGAAGACATGTTTCATCACTTTCATATGCTAATCTTTGTATATATTCTTTTCTCCCAGGGATTATCATTTTGTAGCTAGGTCTATCACAAAACATTGACATACGTATACTAATAACGGTCCTCACAAGCTGAAAATACCAACTAACTAAGTTGAGTATTTCAATCCACAACAAACAACATGCAGCTATTTTCTTTAACTTTCTCTTTCTACTCAATTTAAGTCGAGCCATAACTACATAGTAACAAACATTTGTAACGAAAGACTCATTTGATAGGTTTGTGTTTATATGATCAGTACTATTAATGCAATATTTGTTTATCGACAAGAGAACTATTGCATTAGCTGCAAATGTCCATTCAAATATGATTTCATTTCGATTATTAATGATCATCAACCACATCAATTACAAGAGTACGGTATGAACATTTTTAGTACATGTGATAGTTTAATTCTAATAAGCAGCGATATAGTTCAGTATGTAAAAACCAGTAACATAAACAACAATATATATGATTAATTTAATACATAAAAACCCACAAAAGAAAATTGATTCCTACCTTAGAATTAGGACTTCTGTCTGCAACTCAAAAGAGAAATTGTGGAGAGGCTGTGACTTCTACCAGTATTTATAAGGTTTAAGGTAGCAATCTATTTTCTTGGAGATTTTGTAGGGATTTTTCCAGCTAATTAGGGGCATAATTGGAAAAATTAAAGCACCCAGGAATGGAATGAAAAAATACATAGGGGGGGGGGGGCTACGGAATAGAAAATGAGGTTTTTGATGGAATGAGATATTCTGTGAAATTAACCATTCCATTACCAAATTTATAACAAACAACTTTTTTTTATTACATTGGAATAATTGATTCAATTCCCCCTTTGATTCAGCCCTACCAAACCTTATGTTAGTATCTTCTAAGCCATTTCCAAACGGGTGTACGCCCAACATCAAACACTCAATCATATTAATCCAACAACAATATATTAAACATTTCCGACTGATTACCAACTGAAATTTCAAATAGAATACTAATAAACACAGTTGTCGGTAGCCCATCGAAAAGTGGTCGCAAAATAAGTAAATACCGAGGGATTCCCGACGATATTAATATCCCTCGGAATTTCGTCGGAATTCCGTCATAAAAGCTTCGCAAAATATTGATCAAAATATCTGTCGCTAGATTGACGGAACTTCGTCGGTAATTTGCGACGGAAATATGTTAGTCAGAAATTCCGTCGATGTAGCTCCATTTTCTAGTAGTGTCATAATCCTAATCCTAATTCAAATTCAAATCCTTTGACAAACCAAACGGACCCTTATACAGGTTTATGATCACTAAATTATAAACCTTTTAATGTTACAAACCCATGTTTATTATGTATAAACCTTTTACAACATTTCAAATGATTCACAATAACACATGTGATAAATTATGAAGAGGTTTAAGAATATAAACCTCTTCATGTCACGTGTGCAAGAAACAAACGATCACTATAGTTAAAATGATAAATAAAGCTTTATATAAGTTTTAGACCTTTTGATAAAACAACCACAGTAGATGCCCTAAGAGTTGTTTGATGTAGCTTGAACTTTAGTAATCTTCATGGCTTTGAGGTCTTGATGTTTGCTTGTTTGGTTGTGGCTTCATGCTCTCTTCCTCATTCTTTAAGACCGACCGCCTATACGAAGTCAACATGACTGCAACGACTTTGAGGTGTTGGTGTTTGCTTGTTTGGTTGTGGCTTCATACTCTCTTCCTCCTATAAGACTGGTCGTCTACACGAAGTCAACATGACTGCAACTCACCTTTTCCTATAGTAAACCGTAAAAATCCTTTCATATTATGGATCAGTTGGCGATGTTAGCTGTGGGATTTAAACCCACGCCTTTTCGGACAAGAGCCTAAATCTGGCGCCTTAGACCACTCGGCCAAAACCGTCGGATGATTATTGTCAATTAATGTTAATATTTATGGTTAATAATTTATTAATACTGGAAAAAAAAGTCAAGAAAATAATTTCTTTGATTTTGACGGGAAATTCTTTCTGTTGTGGCAGGTTTGAAGTAGAAAATTGAGACACTAAAGAAACTTTCAATTCGAGCACACTCAATATAGTATTTGCAACAATGTACGTATGTCTTCTTAATCAACTTTCAAAAACGATCATATGCAGCTACAAAATTTTCTAAATTTTTTACTTTACTTATAAACACGTTATTGTATTTTTAAATTTGTTATCTGTAGATGTATCTTACTTAAATATTTTCAATTCACTTTTTCAGAAGCATCTATCCCATAATAATCGCAATATTGCGTATTATTTGCGTATATCTCACTTAAATTTAAAAATATCTCACAACACATTTAAGCTTACAAAAAACTTCACCACCTTCATTTCAATCGGTGCCCAACGGTCAACACAACTGATTCAACTAAAAATCACCAACCACACGTGACTCAACACCCATCGGTCCATCACGCATGGTATGCCCATCGCGTGCAATGGTGACCGGTGAACATTGATGCAACCGTGTAATGTTTTTTCCTAAACACTCCGTGAAAGTATATGTGTGAAAAGCACTCCATTACAATGTTTGTGACATCGAAATTTTAGTTGTTTCTTCCACAAGTTTCTATTTTCTTTTTATTTTCAAGGGAACACTTATTGGTTGTGAGTTGTAACATCGAATTATTGGGATTATATTGTGTGGAAACCGTAGGGGGAGAGTGAATACATTTCCATTTAAAAACTTTAAATCTTTAGTATCAAATCGCCAATCAAGTTAGACGTAATATGAGAAGTGTCGATAATAGGTTAATTTTACAACAACTAGCACATATCTTAATGATACAAACTCAACCACAATATTAACTACAAAGTAGTACACAACCTTAACTAACAATATATACATAATCATTCACACAATCATAAGCACAATGCATGTATAAAAGTAAAGCGGTAAATGTAAAGAAATAAGTAAAGCGAAAGGTAAAAGAAAATGCAAACGAAATGGTGATTTATAGTGGTTCGGTCACGAAGCTCCTTTTCGACCTACTCCACTCCTCGAGTATCCAACTCGAGAGTTACTTCACTAATCAACAAGCTCCCTTTCGGCGGAGAAAACCTTATACCAATGCTTACATTATTTTTCGACACTAAGCTAGATGTCGAGTCTTTCTTCGGTAACAACTAAAACCGATAGGATTTATGGGCCCATGACAAAACAAACCTTGTGTTTTATGGCTATCTGAACACATAAAGAACCTGCGTCGCTTAAACATTATTATTTCCTAAACACTAAGCCGATGTTCGAGTCCAATTCTTAGCTAAAACCAATCTAGGCCACTTCAACCAATATTGATAAGGCTAAAATACAACCAACCCACAATCAACCATCCAATAAAAACATCATTTAGATCTACAACACTTACTAAAGATTGGAAGACAAGGACTCGGATCTAATGTCAACAATGATTACAAATGGACTGAACTAACTAGACTACATAACTTTGTATCTTGGCGATGATGAAAGTTCTTCTCTTGTACTTGAGGAAAAGAGGAAAGGATAGAAGATTTGATCACATAAAAAAGATTAACCAAGTTGAATGATCAAAGATTTAGAGAGATTTAGTGAGATCTAGAGAGAGAAAGAACTGAAAGAAAATCATGCAAAAGGGTTATGAAAATAGTTTATAGGAGCTAAAAAACAGCCTGTCAGAAAACGACGGTCCCATATATATTAGGGGGCCGCTAGATATTTAAAGGGGCCGCCGGCCTATTTAAAGGACCGCCCCGACAGACGCTCCTGTTTTTGTCTTTTGTGGTGACAAACTTGTCTGGTGAAAGTTTAACATGTTTTGGGGGGGAAAAACCAAATTTTGAATTTTAAAATAATTACCACATAAAACATTTTTTTATAATTAAAAAAATAATTTGTCTAAATAATTTTTGAGAAAGAGTTTTCTTATATTTACAAAAATATAAAGTTTAAGACAAAAACTTATTTCTCTGATCATCCTACAAGTTTAATGTTGTTTGTACATACCTTACGTGATTTACGTTGGGTGCAAACAAATGTCGGTGTTGATGTAGACTTGAGACGTCGAGAGATAATTACATTCCTTGTATATTGACTCTAAAGGATCCATGAATCAAATAAATTGCCATTGATGCTCAAGAAGTTTGATGCAATTTAAATGAGTAGAGCTCTTGCAAGTGCTCCCTCTCGATGTATGCTACCCCTTGTTTGGGGCACCAAAGAATCAAGATATGGATGTGTGCTACAAAACAAAGTTAGTAGACAAGTGCACATATATATATATAGCAAGATATTAGCGGGGAACTAGACATGCATTTTAGGTGTTAGTATTCGAAAGTAAGACACTTTAAAAGAAAGTTAGAAGCTAGACACATGCAATCAATGTTTTAAAATCAACAATCTAAATGATATAATTAAAAGACTCGAGACATATGTTTAAAGACAAAGATTAGACCGACTTTTAATAAACGAGAATGGGATTCGTTTATTGATTGACAAAAAAATATTATTAGAATGACTTTTTAAAGGAAGACGAATGACACTTAATATCTTGGCAAAATATGCAAAAATATATACTTTAAAAAGATAAAAAGAAAAATAAGGATGGAGACGATGTGCTCTTGAATGTTAACGAAAATGATTCCATAGAGCCGAAAAGCGAGAAAGGTTGAGCGAGACTAAAGAAGGAACGTGTTGACGAGAGGTTGATAGAAAAGATTGATATATCATTTGCACTAACAATTGATGTGCATGTGATACTATCGAGACAAATGTGGATGATTAGGAATTTAAAAGTTTGTTTGGTGTTTTGTTGGTTGACAATGTTGAGGAACAAAGTTGGGTATGTAAAATGAGGTGGTAGTTATTTCATGGTGGAAGAATAATGAGAGACTCAACAATGTGGTGACTCAATAACACTTGAAGGTTGAATATCTTCTTTGTGTTCTTTACTTTCTAGAAAGTGGAAAATTTAATGAAGGAGCGACATTTGCATTTTGCAAATTACTTAAATATTTTGGATGAAATAATTAAGTTAGGAGATATATATGAGGAATGTTAATAGTAACAGGACTATTAAAAGAGAAGAAACGTTTAGACGTGAGAGGAAATGTTAGAGAAGATAAGACTATTAGAAGTGAAATGACTACTAGAAGAGAGAAGAAACGTTTAGGAGTGAGAAGAATCGTTTATGAATTGAGACAAGATGTATGCTAGATGTGAGGACCAAGGTTTATATGTGAGAGGATTTATTGTGAAGTGGTGGATTGTAAGTCTATCGATTGTAAGGAATGTGTTTGATAATGAGACGCATTTCATTATGAAATCCACTTGACTCTTGAAAACATAAGCAACGATGCTTATGAGTGTTGGGATATGAGGATGACCTATTAATCTATAAAGAGATATTGGGTATAGGTTTTGGTGTGGAGTAGACGTCAACTCGTAGCAGAAGAGAGGAAGTGTTAAGTTATGGAATTAAAAAAATGAATGGTATTACAAGCTGTTGCCGGTGGTCCCAAATATATATAGGGGCTGCCAGAATAGATCTGGGGGCCGCCGGACCGCCAACAGGAGGGATGTTTTGGGAAATTGATGAATTTTTCGATAAGAATGACATTTTAATTTGCATTTCGCTAATTAAAAATACTTAAAGTACTTCGGATAAAGTAGTTAAGTTGTCACGACACGGAATGGAACACGAACTAGAATCGAAACTAGAAGAAAAGAAGAGAATGATTTATGGAATGTGTTCCATCATTCCTAAACCTTGACAAAGATAATTTAACAATTCACGCTTGAGGGGTAAAGAAAGAATTGTCGGCGATGTTATCTTTAGACGCAACCTTTTTGATGGAGATGTTTCCTTTTGGACATTGTCCTGAAGGAAATGGTGACGTATCTTCGGTGTGTTTTGGGTGGGGACCCAGATAGTATCTCGGCTCCCCTCTAATTTATTGTAAATCTCTCGAGTTTCTTAATAAAGTGATTTATAATAACAATAATAATAATAATAATAATAATAATAATAATAATAAAAAAAAAGAAAACAAACAAAGATAGAGACGACTAGCTTAACAATGTCAAGATGGATGGTGGTTAGCGTACGATAAACTATACTCAAAAAGTTATGTAGCTCTTCTCGAGCATTGTGAATGTTCATAGAACAATTACACGATGAGGTATACGGTTGTCTTAAAGGTGATAGCGGAAATAATGAAGGAAAGAGATTATCCATCTCTATGGTCGAAGAGGCGTGGTTGAGTGAGAAGGAAGATGTGTGATCGAAAGACAAAGAGTGTTTTCATCGAAGAGAGATAATGTTTTCGTCGAATAAAAAAATGTTTTCATCGGAGAGAAATGATGTTTTCGTTGAAGAGAAAGGATGTTTCGTCGAAGAGAAAGAATTTTTTCGTTTAAGAGAAAATAACGTTTTTGTCGAAGAGAAAGAATGTTTTGTCGAAGAGAAAGAATGTTTTGTCAAAGAGAAAGAATGTTTTTGTCAAAGAGAAAAGAATGTTTTCGTCAAAGAGAAGGAATGTTCTATCGAATAGAAAGAATGTTTTCTTCGAAGAGAAAAGGATGTTTTCGTCGAAGAGAAAAGGAGAGCATTTGAACTTATGTTGTTAAAGGGTTTGAATAGGGATTTTCGGATATGACCTTTTACGTTTGCGATCGCAAGTTAAATACTCGAATATTTCAGATGAAATATTTAAGTTGTCAAACCTCCTAGGAGGAGTATTAGATTTGTATCTAACTTTTTCTTGACAAAAGAGTGGATATTCGGAAGAAAGCAAGATGATGATTAAGATAATGTGGAGTGAAGACTCTAGGAGATATAAAACCATTTTATGACTCTTTTTACTTTTTACATTTGTGACACGGACGTGAAGAAAAATATCTTAGTGTGAGAAGATATATACCTAGATGCATAAAGTATATAGATTTAAGCATGTAAGTTTATCTAAGCATGCATCAACACAATAATCAACAAGATTAATGTGTAAGACTATGTGACATTTAAATATAAATTGTCATACATTAAACTAACATAGTGTAGGTGCACAATTAACACGTAAGTCATGTAAGATGACGCGGTGAAAATTTTAAATGCAATCATCATGTAAAATATGTTAGCATTTAGCACTTAGGAGCATGTGTTATTTAGATAAACTAAGAGATATTTTATCTAAATTGTTAGAAAAAGGCAAACGCTTTTACAATAAACATGCATTCAATAGCTAAGCAAATACACGTTGAGCATTAAGACAGACATGAAAGCATATAATTGCATTACGTGGAAACACGTTATCATCTTGAAACTTCAAAGAACATATGTGAAATGCATGTATTCTAGATTGACTAAGCGGAAACTGATGCGGTCGTCGTAGGACTTCTACACGAAGTTTTACAACTCCCTAGGCAGAGCACCTAATCGTTGTAGTAGTAGTATAGGCAAGATTCGGGGGGTTTTTATCGTTCACTCGAGGAATAGGTTGGGAAGGATTGATCACGGTCTAACAGAATTCTAAGGGTTGAGAGAAGATTATTTTTGTGTTTTTATATTTTATGGAAATCAAGTAAATCATATAATTAGAGAGGTAGTTAGTTTTAGCTATTAAACTAAATATAATCTACGCTACTGGTGATAACAATATAATAAAAGAATGTGCTTATTTAATCATGTATTACTCCCTAGATTGCTTCTCCTAGTGTTGTTGCTTTGTCACACTTGTGATGATTTATGTAACTATTTCCTAAGTCATGAACGAATTACACGAACCCGCTGTCTATTTAATATTCTGTTAGAGCAATGTACAATTAAGGTAGTATGAAGACTTTTACAAGGCCCCTAAGGGTATATTAAATGCATGTGAAATATATTAAAAGTGGATCAACCATATTAGGGGGCAAGGTAGTATGAAGACTGTTACCCCGATGGTATCCTTTCTACACAATCATGTTTTTCTAGACATATCAACAGCGATACAGACAAAAGCTAGCTTTTTAAGACCTAACATGCACATCCATCACAAGAAGCAACACCACTAAGATCTACATTCTAGGTTTCATACAATCATAAATAAACACAATAGGAGGTTTAGCCAAGCATGTTATAGATAAAGTAAGAACATAGATGAATCAAATAACATAGAGACATATTGAATGATTAAATAAACCTTACTTGATTAAAACATGAGTTGGAGGAAGTACAATAGGGTTTTTAGGCCCTAAAATCGTCCCTAACAGCTGCTAAATGAACTAGGGTTCGTACCCTCTTTCTATTTTAAAGTTACACACTTAAAACCCTAAATTCGGGTTTGTATATATAGGAAAATCGCTGTGACGGCATCGCGTTTTAATCGTGACGCCGTCATGAAAGAGAATATTCTAGATAATGGGCTGGGTCGTGTGCTCTGACGCCGTCCTAGAATCTTGTGATGCCGTCTTGGTCTTCGTTGTGACGGCGTCACGTTGTATCTTTGACGCCGTCTCCAACCACTATAGAGAAATTCTTGAGCAATGTTGGTGTAGGTCCGTAGTCTTGTCCGTTTCTTCTCTAAATGAGCCCAAGTCACGTGTAATTCTTCCAAATGCCTTCCAAATGTGAAATACCTGAAAAGGAACGATTAAGTACCTATTTTGGGCATAAATGCATGATTTAGGGGGTTAAACGATCGCAAAAAGTGTATAAAATGACACCTTATCAAATACCCCTACACTTGAGATTTGCTTGTCCTCAAGCAAATGGGCTTTTCTACCTAGACAATAACAATATGAGGGGTCATTTTACCTACTCTTTAAACATATTTTACAACACAACCTTCTAGACCTCTTAATTAACGGCACAGAAAATATACACTAGCACCTCACATAAGTGTTTGGGATTCTCTCTTTCACCCGGGTGTATAATAAATTATAACATAAGGGTGAAACGAAAAATCAACACTCATTACCTGTCATAGCATATAAATTACCATAGGCTTGGTAAAGGATCAAACCTCCACCGCTAGGCGCAAGCATTATTCATTACTATCTAAAAGGTCTTTTAAAGTATTGTGGGGTGTAGGTGTAAGATAACTGATTCACTCCGAACACACCATACATAATATATAATATATAAGGAGGATATCAATAATAGTATGGTATTTCCGTCGGGTTCTAGAAACAAACTTTTAACCAAAGTTGTCTCAAAAACCTCCCGGGTCGTTTTCCCTCGACGAGAGGTGAATGGAAATTCACGAGAATGTTTCGTTTGAAGCTCGAATGACAAATATTTTGGTTTTGGTTTTTAAACTATTTTTATACTAAAAATTAAACTAATATTAATTCTAAGATTTAAAACTACAAGATTATACTAAAATTGATCTAAAAGATATAAATGACTAATATGCTTGCTAAGTGACGTGAAAAAGTCATCAAGTGTGAATTAAGGTCTATTAACGAATTAATTTCCTTAGAAAAGATAATTATCTCACAACGTTGGTTTATTTTGACAAAAATCTTTTTGCCCTTTGAAAACATTCAAACTGTAAATCTAAATAATCGAAGATTATTTATTAATTAAACCATTTTTCAAGTCCACACTTAATTCCCAAATCACAAAATCACTTAACAAGCACTAATAAACTACTCGCTACTCATAATGATTAAACAAACAAAGCTAAACATTTTAAAAATAAAGCTACACTAATTAATTGAAAAAGGATAGAGAATGTAACCGAATTGGAGAGCCGCATTTAAACGAATACCACCCGATTTATTTAGCTAAAGCAAATAATCAAATTCGGTCTAGCTAAATAAGCCCGTAAGCTCCACGCCTCATGAGATGACCGGTACCAAAAGTCAAAACACAAAACAAATGAAAATTGTTAACAGTACACGTTATATAATACATCCAAATGACAAATCCTGTATTATTCACGCAAGCCCAAACCACGAATCCAATTATCCATATATGGGCCCAATCAATTAGAACGTGGACTAACTAAACGGTAAAGGCCCAATTCAAATTTTCTAAACCAAATGCAAACAGATGCTTATTAACGAGAAGATGAGAACTAGGATAAGCCAAACAAATAAGCCATATCCAATAAGCAGATACGAATAAGCTCAAATTCAGAATAAGCCACAAAAATGATTATTGAATAAGCCGACTTAGGGAAAATAGAATAAGCACTTAGAACTTGATAACGCGATGATAAGCTAAACGAATTTTTAGATCTACTACCTAACCGACTAAATAAGCTAAAAAAAAAACCCCTAAACGAGAATAATCACTCATTAAACAACAAAAACATCAATAAGACTCACAATAAGCTATAAGCACTTAAACATCCACAAATTGACAAATCGAATAACAATCACTCACAAAAGTTGATCCTAACAATATAAGCTCACTTAAATCCAAATAAGCAGCTTAGAAACTAATCTTAACAGAAAATATGAGCTTCTAATTAAACTAAATCGATATAAGCACAACAATAAGCTATATTCGAGCTTATTCTAGCTTATTATTTCGAAAAGTATTTAAAAAAACTAATGAGAATGAATCGAAAGAGATTTGAGAGCTTGTTAGAGTCACTTTTTAGAACGTTTAAAAACTTTAATAATAATAAGCTACGTTAATAAGCAGGAAGAATACAGCTTATTGAATAAGCACTCGAAAAGGAAAATTACCAAGCTTCTAATTAATCAAAAATAATATAAGCACAAAAATAAGCAACACTCGAGCTTATTATAGCTTATTATTTTAACTAGTGCTTAAAATCAATCACTAATGACTCGAATTAGCTTGGAAAGCTTTTAGGAGTCATTATCTAAGATATTAAGGTCCTTTGATAATAATAAGCTGTGGTAATAAGCATGAGAATATAGCTTAATGAATAAGCCATCATAAAAAAAATAAGGTAACGAATGATTAAGCAAATAATAATCAAACCGAGATCTCCAATAAGCATCGAACCATCTTTATTACATCATCATAATAAGCTTGAGAAATAAGCTGAGTACAATAAGCAAGAAAAAATAAAATAAGCTATCTCAAAACTAAAATAAGCTAAAAATGCAAGACTAAACTAAGAAAAATAAAACTAACTAATCTTAAATGAGGGTAGCGAGTTTTCATTTATAGGTGAGAAGGGTGATATTGTAAATTTGAACCCAATCATTCGATACTCAATGAGCCAATCATTGGCTGTAAATGGATGTCACACGGATTGAGGATTTTAATGTGATGATCCAACCGGTATAGTGCTGCCACGTGTTCATTTTATTCGCTTTCATGTTACGCCAAAAATGTCGTCCCTTGGATCAAATTATCCTCAGAAATTGCAATTTGAGATTTTATAGAATTCCCTCGCCACGTGGCGACTTTTAATTCGCCAAGTTATGCACTAGTGGACTGTCATGTGCCATTTTTTCTAGTTAATTCCACCGCATGTGACCATGATGTCACATAAAAGATTTTTAGTTTATTACTTCTTGCTTTGGGCTTTTAGAAATAATCATGGGCTGGCTCGGCCCATTAAGCGAGATACGGGCTGGCCCAATAAAATCCGAAGGCACCTTTGGACTCGTTTTCTCGTGCTCTTTTGTACTCTTTTCGTCTCGTGTCCGTGTTTGTCCGTCTTTGACCGTTTTTTATGATTTTTCAAATATCCGTACCTTACACAGTTATGAAGTCAAAACAGCAATATACAAGCATTTAAAACATAATTTTGTCTTTTATGGTCATTTTTTGGATATAAAAAGGAAATGTGTTTTTCACATCATATCAAAAAACCCTCAAACTAAACGATATGTGAGCCCTCGGAGACGCAATATTATAAAGGCTCTATAACTAAATTCCACAAAACCATCCCCAAACTAATCCTTTGAAAAGTAGCAAAGTCATTTGTGGTGGAGAATTAAGAAAGTCAACAATTATAAAACACCCCAAATTCCCAGTTTCCAAAGATTTATTCCATTTTTTATGATTTTTCAATACTTATTACATCCTAAACTATTGATACAACTTATACTGTGTGACATAATGTATTGCTTTCATTATACTTGATAACTTTAGGATCACGGAACAAAAACACTTAAAGTGTCCTAATGCTAACTTCATCGTCCTGCGAATTTTCCCCACTCCCAGGCCACTTACAAACAAAATCATTGTAGAATACACAGTGCTGATTGCTAACACCTACTTATCTAAGAGCTAATGTGTGTACTAGTTTCCTCCACCTTATTCCCTAATTTTGTATCTCAAGATTTTATTTAAGTTATATACCCGAAAAGGCTCTTTAAGACTTTATTTGAAAGCGATACTTATAAATTCCTAAATAAATTAACGGTAGAAGACGTAAAAATTGAGTTCATAGCCCTTTTTTAAAAGAAAACAAATGCAACTCAAGATTAAGTCCAAATGCAAGGCGACCAAAATTGGCTTTTAATTCGGATTACTTAAGCAAGGTATCATTACGTCATATACCCAAAGCATCACTATAAGACAGAAATGACCAATCTTATTTGCATACCAAACCATAGGCTCTTAAAAGGAGTACAAACAAACAAAAATGAACAACATTATTAGACTCGACCCTTTAGAAGGCTACACATCGGCCCAGCTCCGACATGAAGCAGCAAACATATTCAACCTCAGGATTATTTACTATGTGCTTTAATTAGAAGACTCCAACATCGGATTGTAGAGCGCGGCAAAGATGCAGTAAACTTTTTATTCAGCCCAGTCCTTATTATAGATCTACTTATCCCATATACCCTAATGCTCTTTAAGGGATAAGAAGAAATTTATTCTTATGATAAATATAGTATGCCAAATTTAGTATTCCGGATGTATACTCTCTCTAAATCACAAAGAAACTAAAGAAAACTTCTGAGAACTAATTATTAACCAAAAAACCGTATAATCTTATTTATTAAACAATTATTAATAAAGTGAAATAATTTAATGGGAGAAAAAGCCACAATATAACACTTATAAGCTTTAAAAAAATCCAACTATTCCACGTTTAACATCAAAACTTATAACAACTCTATCATTTCTTGTTCTTCACAATTTAAAATTCCTAATAAAGAAATTAGTGAATACTTAGCCTAATAAATCGAACTTTGCATATTTAAAAATCAATTACGGAACTAATGCAAATCTTGGCTCTTTCAAGCAAGACTCGCGTTTTAATAGCTCCTTGCGTATAAAGATTAGCAACAATTTCAATCTAAATATTTAAGAGAGAAAAGTCTAGACATAAATCGGAGTTCGGGTCAAAATTTACTTTTGTTCTCACCAACGGAAAGCCTACATTAGTGTCAAAACACTTATTATTTAACAACTATATTTTTTTTCATTTTTTTATATTTTTTATAAAAATTTAAATTTTTTGCTGAAAAAACGGGGTACGTAAGAACAACGGGCAAAAGTAGGTATAATCAAATCGACAGATTCCCCCTATACTTAAACGAAACATTGTCCTCAATGTATTTTGTAGCCGGGCTCTACGTAAATCTAAGCTCTAAGCCGGTGTTATTAATTATGCAAAGATAACTAACTCGATAAGATTAGGATATGAGTCGCACACACTTAGAACTTCCCCAAACAATAAGCATTCAAAGGCTTAAGGAAGCGAGTGAAACCGGGACATTATCACCGAACCACAGGACTTAAAAAATTGTTTGGGGTTAATCTGCAAATAATCCACAACACAGATAACACGAAAAGGAAAAGGGCGAGCCCCCCTCACATTAATTGTTAGAAAACTAGATAAGAAGAAAGAAATACTTGATTTTTGTTCACCGAGTCACGAGCTTGACTCGACCCCGAATTAAGTTGTCCTTGGGGGAGCAAATGAGATACCACCGGCTCTAAGTGACGATGCCGGGGTCAAAGATCGTATCTTTCACGTCCAGTGGAGCAGAGATAAAAGGAGAAACCTCAGGTAGGGTGAGAAAAGGAAGAAAGTACGAAGTAAAGTGTGACAGTGAATCAATCCTCTCACTCATTTAGAAAAACAACATTTTCACTTTCCCCTGGGTCAAAAGGTTCTTCTTCGTTAAGCTCATCGAAATCATTAGTCACGGGAGCATCGGGCTCAACATTTAAGCTAATCTCAACATCCGGTGATTCTGGAGGAGGACGGGGAAATGATGGATTGAAATGAAATGATTCAAACTCGGGAAGTTCTAAAAGAGGTTCATTTGAATTATCAATGCTAATCAACCACTCCTGATCGGGCTCAATCTAAAAAAGAAATGAATCATACTCGGGAAGAGAGTAAAATTAGCTGATAGTGGTACGCCGACAGTCTCGCTCTTCCATATCATCGCTAAAAGTCTCAAATTCGGGTAAAGAATTATCCAAATGAGAAAAAGAAGTATCAGACTCCTCTAAGAACGAATCACTATCCGTGACGGGGATAGGAAATAAGGAAGGAGACTTAAGCACACGATCAGGAGTAGAGTTGTCATTCAAAGATTCGATATTAGAAATAAGACGATGTACGTTTAACAATTTCTCTCGAAGAATAACGTCTTGGATTTGAAAAATATCTTCTAAATCAAACTCCATATCTTCTTGGTCAACATCATTCACCTCCTCTAAGATAACTGCGCGACACTCAGCAGATATCCTCAAATCATCGCATCACTCGAACAGTATCATCACTTGATCAAAAAATCGGCTTCAACAATTCCCGGTAAGAAATTGGAGCAATATGAGCGAGTTCACCGGCGAACTCCTCGAACGATAGGGTCGATCTTAGAAAAATAAACAATCGAAGTATCACGGTTAATCAAAGATTCTATAAGTTCGGACTCAACATTAATACGATTATTATCACAAGTAGGCGCATCACTCGTATCGTCGGAAATACCCTCGAACTCACCTGGGATTGGGACAAGGTTCTCAATACTAGGATTAGTGTCAAGATGCTCGTCCCCCATACTAGTGAGTTATCGGCTCCTCGATCGTAAGTACGGAGAGCGTGATTGTTTTAGGACGTAGAATATCGAGCAATAAATATCTCCTAAATGGAATATAATCATCCCTCGACGACAAAGGAAAAGTAACAAGGCGACGACGGGCAGCATAATACTGATTCTCGATTGTACACTTGCTCCTTTTTTCGAACTTCGCTGCCAGTCCCATTCATTAAACGCACTAGCTTAAGTTTTTCAAAATTCTAATCTCACAATCTCTCTCGTATTCTTTCATCATCTTCTCGCCTCAAAATCTTTTATAACCCAAATCATTCGTGATATCTTTAATTTGTAATCACCAATAGCTGCTCATTCCGAATCATTTCCTCCATACTCCAAAAAAAAAAAAATTTAATCCTCTATTTTCTTCTTTCGATCCGTTTATTTTCTCTAATTCTTCATGCATTTTGCGCTAAGGGCTAGTAGAATTCCTTACGATCGACTGGATAACTTACGGTGTTTGTGGTTGTGTCAAAACCGAGTAAAATCATAATTCGGCTTAGGTTCTAGTAAGTTTTCATTAATCGGTTGACATTGAATAAACAAGAGTAGGATAGTGAGGACCACCTCAATTTGCAAACCCAACAAAGAATAACGGCTCGTACCGGGGTTTGTGAGAGTAGATCGAAAAAAAATATTGAAGAATTATCGAGTATAAGAAATTCGATTACATCGTAGACAAAATGAACCGACAAATGCTCCCACACCCGTAGCAAGGTTGATGAAAATGGACGTCAATTGCGGAATTAAACAATTAGAGGATAAAACTAAAAGAATAAACGATAAGAAAGGGTAAAGAGAAAATTTTTTGGATTTTGAAAATAATACATAAGAAAAGAAATTAAATTAAGATAGAAACATATTTTTGGTATTTTTTAATATTTATATTTATAAAAGAAAAGAAAAAATAAAATAAGAGAAAATAATTTTTGATTTTTATATTTTTTTATAATGACCGAACATAAACTTTCTGAAGAAAGGATCTTCAAAGGCTCCGAACAGCCAACAACCGTATAAAATCGTAACACCTATCCCCGGCAACCGGCTCCAAAAATTGATTTCACTCCGAACATCGACCATACGTAATATATAATATAAAAGGAGGAAATCAATAATAATATATTTATTTCCGTCGGTTTCTAGAATCCAAACTTTTAACCTAAGTTGTCTCAAAAACCTTCCGCGGCTGTTTTGTCCCTACGACTACACGGAGAGGTAATGGAAAATTCACGATAATGTTTCGATTAAAAGCTCGAATGACAAAAGTATTTTGTTTTGGATTTAAACTATTATTTTATACTAAAAATTTAAACTAATATGTAAATTTTCTAAGAAATTTAAAACTACACAGATTAACTAAAAATTGATCTAAATATCAGAAAAAGTGACTAATATTCTTGCCTAAGTGACGTGAAAAATCATCAAGTGTAAATAAGGTCTTTAACGGAATTAATTTCCTTATAAAGATAATTATCTCACAAAACCGTGGTTAATTTTGACAAAAATCTATTAAAAAGAATTATAAATTAATAGAATGTACAGTTTGACTATTTCTCCGGTTTTTGCCCTTTGAAAACATTCAAACTGTAAATCTAAATAATCGAAGATTATTTATTAATTAAACCATTTTTCAAGTCCACACTTAATTCCCAAATCACAAAATCACTTAACAAGCACTAATAAACTACTCGCTACTCATAATGATTAAACAAACAAAGCTAAACATTTTAAAAATAAAGCTACACTAATTAATTGAAAAAGGATAGAGAATGTAACCGAATTGGAGAGCCGCATTTAAACGAATACCACCCGATTTATTTAGCTAAAGCAAATAATCAAATGTCTAGCTAAATTCGCCGTAAGCTCAACGCCTCATGAGATGAGCTTGGTACCAAATAGTCCCAAATACACAAAACAAATCATCTACTTTAACATGTATAACTCATATCAATTTAGCAAAATTATGTTTCATGATCACTTGGCCCCATAACGCACCCCATACAAAGATAACTATCCAGACGGGCCCAATTTAAAATCCTACAACCAAGTGCAATGCCTACTAAATCTATGAAGCCCAATAGAAAGTGAATTAAATCAAACGCACAGATCACTTTATTTACGAGTATGATATTTAGAAAACAAGCATAATTTCAAAATAAGCAAACCTGATAAAACATACGCACTTAGTCATACGAGATAAGCACTCTTAAAAATTAGATAAGCATTAGAACTAACAAAGCTCAAAACCAAGACCATAAGCTAAAACGATTTAAGCTATAACGAGATCTAACCAAGACTACTTAATAAGCTAGTACGAAAATGAGATAAGCACTCATACTTAACAATAAGCAAACTAGATCAGCAACAAGGGAATTTAAACTAAGCTATAAGCATAAAACAAATCAAAGGACCAATCGAATAAGCAAATAAGCTCACTAACAATCATCTAACACTATAAGCTCGTTTGAATTTGAAATAGCTATTTAGAAACTTATTAAATCAGAAAAGATGAGCTTCTAATTAATCAAAAATAATATAAGCACAAAAATAAGCAACACTCGAGCTTATTATAGCTTATTATTTTAACTAGTGCTTAAAATCAATCACTAATGACTCGAATTAGCTTGAAATCTTAGGAAGTCTTTATCTAAGATATTAAGGTCCATATTGATAATAAAAGCTGTGGTAATTAAGCATGAGAATATAGCAGATAACCACGTAATAGAAGCCATCACATAAAAAAATAGGAAACGAATGATGTAAGCAAATAATATTCAAACCGAGATCTCCAATAACATCGACCATCTTTATACATCAACATAATAAGCTTGAGAAATAAGCAGAGAACAATAACAAGGACAAAATAAAATAAAGCTATCTCAAAACTAAAAAAAGCTAAAAATGCCAGACTAAACTAAGAAAAATAAAACTAACTAAACATAATGAGTAAGCGAGTTTTCATAAAGGTGAGAAGGTTATATTGTAAATTTTAACACCAATCCTTCGAGTACTACAATGACCAATGCATTGGCTGTATATGGAAGTCCACACGGATTGAGATTTAAAAGTTAGATCCAACCGGTATAGTGCTGCCACGTGTTCATTTTATTCGCTTTCATGTTACGCCAAAAATGTCGTCCCTTGGATCAAATTATCCTCAGAAATTGCAATTTGAGATTTTATAGAATTCCCTCGCCACGTGGCGACTTTTAATTCGCCAAGTTATGCACTAGTGGACTGTCATGTGCCATTTTTTCTAGTTAATTCCACCGCATGTGACCATGATGTCACATAAAAGATTTTTAGTTTATTACTGATCGAAGTCAGATTGGTGCTTTTAGGAAATATCAAGGGCTAGGCTCGGGGCCCAATTAAGCGAGATACGGGCTGGCCCAATAAAATCCGAAGGCACCTTTGGACTCGTTTTCTCGTGCTCTTTTGTACTCTTTTCGTCTCGTGTCCGTGTTTGTCCGTCTTTGACCGTTTTTTTATGATTTTTGCAATATCCGTACCTACACAATTATGAAGACAAAACAAGCAATATACAAGCATTTAAAACACAATTTTGTCTTTTATGGGTCATTTTTGATATAAAAAGGATATGTGTTTTCACACATATCAATAACATATAATAGAAATCAAAACGGATGGGATACATTTGGGTGGCTTTGGGTGAATTTGGAGTGGAAGGGTTAGCTAATTATTACACGAATACACGCTGGTTTGGTTGCTAAGCCGAGACTCGGACGAAGATATACAAACTCTACACAACTCTACATCAATCTCTTTATTTTTCTTTTATGTTTTTCTCTCTCTTTTTTTTGAATAACATATGATAAGTGTTTAATCACATATCAATTTTCTTTATTAAAACGAGCTTAAATGACCAAAAATACATGAAAAATACATTGTATATGTGTGTTTTGTTAATTGCGTTGTGCAGGTAACAGATATATCAAAAATGGACAAAAATAAAGCCAAGAAGGACAAAAACCAAGCACGGGATTGGAAGAGTGTGAGAAAACGAAGCCGAAGACGTTTTCCATCTTTAATGGGCCAACCCGTACCCGTTTTGTGGGCCGGGTCAGCCCATTAACTCTTGAATGATAAGAATCCTTATCCTAAATATAAGCCTTTATCTAAAATCTAATCCATCACAAACCTGGATCCAAGCCCAAATAATAAAAGCCCAATTTCAAAAAATCATGGTCCAAGTCAAAACAAGAAAAAAACGTTGGTCAAAATGTATTGTATATCTTCCCTCCCAATGTATTTACCCTGCAACGAGTAACCAGAGTTAAAACCAACCCTCTACACGCTCAATCCCTTCTAGAAGATCTACATGGCAAATATTACATCATTACTTTGACATGTTGGCAATCCCAAGCACTCCCATTGGATGAGAAGGCATGGATACAATCTAAGGGTACAAAATGGTGGATTGAGAGTTTGTTAGTGATCAAGGGCTTGGATTAAAGCTTAAGGACGCTCCTCTTCTTCTGAATCCTTCTCTCCTCAACTATAAATAGAGAGGCTCAATCACACAAAGAGAATGTAGTTTTGTGATTCTAGCTTTCTTGAAAGAAATAAGCTTAAATTTTTAGATCTTATTGATTTCCTTGTTATGTAATTTCCTTTATAAAGCTTGTAAAACCTTTTATCATTACAAAAATTCAGTTTTCTTAATTGAGTAAATTTATGTGTTTTGGACTTTTAGGCAAATTCGTCTAAAATAGTTTGGAGTTTTTAACCAAATACAAGCTCAACAAGCTCTTATTACCTAAAAAGCTAGTTCTAATTTAGTTAAGCTTGTTAAGCTTAACTGAATAAGCTAAAAAATCAATTCAACTTACAACTCATAATAAGATTAATAAAGGATGATTAAGCCAGAAATGGGATGGGCTTATGGAACCATCACTTATGTAAAAACTCTAGATCCTGTTAGATAAACTCGTAAAGAGCATTTATAAATCCTTGTTTAGAGCAAAGGACATGGTATCTTTCCTTTTACTATTTTAGCTTAATTTCACTGCTTATTTCTGCTTATTCTCTGCTTATTTGTGCTTATTTAGTCTTGTATTAGCTTATTGAATTCATTTTATTGTTTAGATTAGCTTATTTTAAGTTTAAAATGAATCTATCTATTTTTAGTTTAATTTGCTTATTAGTCTAGCTTATAATCTAGTGCTTATTTTCCTAAGGTTTTTGCTTATTGGTCTTTAATTGTCATAGTACCTAATTTGTTTTAGCATTTCAAGGCTTATTTAGATCTATTTTAGCTTAAATTTAGATTTTCTAAACTTAAAGGGGTGTTTGGGTTAAGCTGAGTTAACATGGTAAAAGTAAGAGTAGTCTATTTTTGGTTGTCATATTAGTTATCAAAAGCTCTTATTATGTCTAAAACAAGTTTTCATAAGCTAGAAATTAGATTTGTTAAGTTTTGTAGTATTGTTCCATCAAAAATCTAAGTCTGCTGTTCCAAAAGTCTTACAAACTGCTTATGTGTGAAATTCTTTTTAAGGTGTGGTTTTTATGCTCAAGTTTGGTTTTATTAGCATCAATGGGAATCTGTTTTGAGTTAGTTAACTTTGGAATAGCCTTTTAAAATGTTTAGACTAAAATCAGTTAATAAGGGCTAGTTCATGTTTTGTTCTTAAAAATAAGATATTGCAGATCAAATAGTGGTTAGATTCTAGTTGAACTTTGAAATATTTTGATTGTTTTTAGCTTAATGTAGTCTAATTTTAATCTTTTTTAAGTTTTTAGCTTGTCAAAAATAGTTATTGAGTCTTAAAGTTAAGCTGCAAGTAGTCTCTTTAACATAAAAATTCCAAAAACAAGTAGTAGTAACTGTCATCTTCATTAGTCTTTTTCTAGCTTATTTCCTTAATTAGTTTTCTTAAGTTTAGCTTATTTGAGTATAAGTCTTTATCTGTTTTTAACTTTTAGCTTTTACCTAGTGCTTATTAGTCCTTATCCTTAGCTTAAAATTTGGTCAAAAGTCCCCTAAAAGTGTCTTTTTGAGTCAACTGTCTTAATGTCTTTTGGGACTTTTCAGCTTAATTTAGTTGTTTATTTTTAGTCATTAGTGCTTATTAAATCTAGAATTAGGTTTGTTTTTAGTTTTTTAGTTTTCTATAAGCTTATTGAGTCCAAAAAGCTCAAACAGTTTAAACTAGCTTTCTAGTCTTAAAAAGTCCAAACTGTCACTTTTATTTGTGCTTATTCTAGCTTATTAATAAATTCTGGTTTTAAGCTCTTTATTAAAGTTTCTTATTTTTGCTTATTCTCTAGCCTTTTCAAAAATAAAAATAAAAAGTTTTACAAAAAGGGACAGTCACAGGACTTGAACCTATGACCTCCCCCACACAACACACACGTCTTACCATCCTGCCCTTGGGCTTTTTCATTATGGTTTAGTTTTATTAAATTCTTATATGCATTTTAGTTTTAAGCTTATTCAGCTTATTTGATTTTTAACAGCTTATTGGTTGAAGCTTTTTGAATCATTTTTCTTTGTAAACTTCAAGTTTAGTATCTAGTATTTTTATAATTTTTCTCAAATTTTTAGGATTAAGTTTAGTATTTTTAGTTGAATTTTTAGTATTATTTAGTTTTAAAAATAGTTTAAAAATTTTAAAAATAATTTCTGTTTTTAAAAAAATAGTTCAATACATTTTAGTTTAAGAAATTTGCATTTTGAGTTTTTAGAGTTTTAATTTGTCATTTTTAGTTAACTAGCTAGTTACTTTTAGTTATTAATTAGTTTTTAATTGCCTTAAATGTCTTTAGGATTTTTAAATTGCCTTAATTTCTAGATTAGCGTGCCTTTATATGCTTTCTCTTCGTTATTAGATTTAGAATCCAAAATCCATAATATCGATTATTCAAGCACCCGATCACGAACCGAAACAAGATTTTCAATCTTCACACTTCGTTGGGAAAACGACTCGGGAACGATTTGAACTTTATCCTTTCCTAAGGGTAATTTTCTAATCAATACTTTCCAGAAATATATGTTATTAGTAATAGCTTATCACTCCTTCACAAGAGCGATTTGCCCAAGTTGCTCTTATTATATATATATATATATATATATATATATATATATGAATATATATATGTATATATATATGTATATATATATGTATATATATATGTATAGTATTTCTATATATAACCACAGCAAACACACATACATACAAACTATGAATCAATTTTTGGCGCCGCTAGCCCAGACCGAGAATTGTGAAACATTATGCGTTTGAAAGTTTGAAGATTAGTGCATTGAAGACCCTTCCCCGTGAAGTTATCGTTTTTTGTGAATGTATATTTTACATTTTTTATTATTTTTCATTTTCTTTTATATAAAACTAAAAAATACAAAAATAATTTTTTTTTATTTATTTTTGTGGATTTATTAAAACACCAATAATACTGTTGATCCCACTTTAGAATAGATCTTTGATTAGCTTGTTAAAGCTTTAGTTATCTTTGATAAATCTAAAACAACTATGATAGAAACCTTGTAATATATAAAGACTATGCAGAATCTAATCTTTATACACCAGAAGAATAATAAAACAATAAAACAGTAACACAAGAACTTTTTTTAAACTTTTCAATATATTGAATGATTCACAAAACAACTATATGTTTTGCCTAATAGCTATGACTTTTCTATCTTAGATTTGTATATCTAACTATGCCGTAAGGGTTCCTTTTATACACCAAGGAAAACCCTAATAGGCTTACAAAACGCGTTAAGTGATCATGCATATCTATTCCTAATATAACTCATGCATATCACACAAGCAGTACTAACTTCTTACACTAGCAGTACTAAAAACTAACTAGGAGTACTAATAAACTAATACATTGTACTGGCAGTACTAACTACAACTAACAGTACTAACTATTACAACTAGCAGTACTAATGACTTAGTCTATATTCTTCAGTCTTCGATAGCAGCACAAATATTCAATAGCAGTACTAAGTCCATCAGCAGTATAAACCTGTAGAAGCTCTTAATTCCTAACAATCCTCCCCTAAACTTATGATTTATCTCCAAATCATCAAGTTTCTTGAATTATAGCTTTTTGACTCTTAGAGGATTCTTCCAAACACTTCAGCTTCTTGGTTTGTTGGATTCTATGAAAATCTTCATAACTAAATCTCTTGCCATCTCAATATCTTCTTCTACTTGCAACCTTCTGCTCAACATCAATCCCATAACATCAGTTGTCATTGGATACTCTTTTTCTGTCAGCATATCAATGTCATGTCCTCTTGTTAAAGTTACATGATGTACTCCACATGAACTATACAATCTCCATGTCAAAGGATCATGCATATACCTCTGTAGCTTCCATAATACATCATCTTTATCTGGTTCAAACAGTCTTTTTAATTCAACCCATAAAGCCTTTTCTATATCTTCAGTAGGCTCTGCTGAACTAAATCTTTCTTTGACTAAGCTCCATAAAGTACCAAGGTCTTCTCTGTCAAATCCTTTAAGCATATCTTCAAATCCTTGATATGCCTCTGTGATGTTTCTAACCCTGATGATCTTCCAATACTTTCTTGAACCTTCAGTATGAATCTCCCAATCAATAATAGGATACTTAACTTGTAAAGCCTCTGCCTTGGTTTCTTCTACTGGAACTATCTCCAACATTTTCTTAAGTTCTTCTTTAGATAATTCTGTTGTTTCTTCAGTTGATTGTTCTTGGATAGGTTCTGAACTTGAAGCTTCAGATGTCCTTAACTTCTTGAAACTCTCTTGAAGTAGTGTCTCTTCTGTAACTCTCTTTGTTTTTGTCTTCTCAACTTCAGTATCTTTCTTAAACAAAGTTTGTAGCTTCCTATAATCTTCTTCAAACATGGGTTTGATATCTTCATAACTTATTCCTTTGAAGTAATTCATCTTGTATCCAGCCATGTTCTTTAAGAAAATCATCATATTCTTCCTTGCTTGAGCTACTAAGACTGGTTTCTTCTTGAGTGTTTGATACCTTTTGATAGTATCTGACTGTCTTTCTTGAATTTGTTCAGCAACAATGTTCCAATCAATATTATCAGTAACTTCCCTTTCTCCAACTATTTTTGTAACTCCAGAGCTTTTTCAAAGTCAATCATTTCCTGTTCATTTCTTGCTGCAGCTTTTGCCTTTTCTTCCTCATTTAGCTTCTAAGCTAGTCTTTCATCAGTACACAGAATTTCCTCAGCAGTACTAAAAAGACCTCCAGCAGTACTAATTGTTGAACTGTCAGTACTTCTTCTTCTTCTATCATAAGTCTTCACTCTTTCTCTAGATGCCTCTACAAGGATCTTGGCTGCACTGAGAACATCTAATTGAACTTCAAAAGTCTCTTGGCTTTGTTCTTCACCTTGTGGAACTTTTGTAGGAGTAACCTGCTGCATTGTATCAGTCTGATCCAATTCATACTCAGGTTCCTCATATTCTGTCCTTACATCTTCATACTCTGTCTCTGGAATCCTCCCCTATTTAGAAGGATCATCTGAAATCAAATCCTCCTCTTCATCAGAAATAACCATCTTTGCCTTTCTCCTTTCTGTGGTAGACTTCAGCTTGTCTTCTAAGTATTTGACCCTCTTTACCAACTTTGTAAGAGCCTTACCATAAACCTTCTTTGTCTGTTTGAGATCTTTCTCCAAGCTGATGACTTTGTCAAATAGTTTGGTATACAATTCCGTCAATTCATTGAGTTTCTTGCTGCCCTTATCACTTCCAGGTGTGTCACCTCCTGAGAGAGGTGAATCATGGGGCATGGAAGATGTTTTTTGTGGAATTATTGTGTCATGTAAAGGTAGGGATGAAGTAGTAGTGATTGGTTCAGTTGTAGGTTCATAAGAAGGTGATTCTTATGATGACATTGGTTGAGATGTAGTGGGTTGTGAAGTAGTTGGAGAAGCAATGGGTGTGTGTTGGGACTCAATAGTGTATGTTGCTCCTTCACCCTGACCAGGTTGGTCATGAACCAGCATTGAATCAAATAAATGGATGTGTTCCCCTGAAAAACCTCTTTTCATATTGCTAAAAAGTTTATGTGTTAAAGAAGGAGCAACATATGTTTTCTTGTGTTGTTTAAGAAGTCGTTTCTTTTTATCCAAAAGCATTTGTATAAATCGTGGATACATCAAAAATTTTGTTTTACTATCCACATTTTTCACCATACCATCAAAAATTAGTTAAAACTTAAAAGTTCTGTTTGTAGCTAAACAAATGATTGCAGTTGCAATATTACTAGAAAATTGTTCCCATGAAGTTTTCTTAGGACTTAAACAATGTAAGATGGTATGGATCAAAAATCTCCATTGGGGTGAAAATTTACCTTTTTGAAAAGTAAGTTTATCATCATTAGAAACATACCCCATTAGAGTGAGTTGTTCAAAAATTTTAGTATTGGGCAAAGTACTAATACCAATTGGAGATGTCTCCTAACAGATGCTTCAGTAATAGCAAGTGTATGCCCATCAACTGTGACAGTTATCTGTTGTTCTCCATCATTGACTGTTTCGACAGTAGCAGTCTGCCAAAACTGTTCAATTAAAGAAACATAGATAGTAGGATTGGTAGTTAAAGCATACCTGATATGACTACCAGCAAGAAAGTCTACTATCTGATGGAATTCTTCACTTCCAGTTGACTTTTAAAGAAAAGCTACCATGTTATGCTTGTCGCAGAAGTCCATATTAGCAAAGTGTAAAGAAGTTATGAGCAAAATACAGATATGAGTGCTGGGTTAAGATTGATTTAGAATGAATTAGTGTTTGGTAAACGCAATTGAGATTATATAGAGAGCTTATAAGATTTTGAAAGATGATAAGCGAGCAAATTGTATCTTTATCTTAAGGAAATAAGTGTAAATATTTGTAGAAGAATACAATTATCCAAAATTAAGAACCTTATATACTCAGTTAGTTATGTAAAAACCTCAACGGTAATATTCAAAGAGTTGAAAATCTGTTATTGACCAAACAGTGTAAACTGAAACCCAACATATAATATATCCTAGCAGTATTAACTTTGTCTAGCAGTTACAAATATTTATACCCATACAGTAACAAGAAATTTTGCTGCCAGTATAACTTTTTCTCCAATAATCATGCAACAACATGCCTCTATTCATCACAAACACACTAGAAATACCTAGATAGACATTAGAGAATTCAGATTGGAACCATATTTTATGCATAACCCCTGAAATCAGAAGTCATAAACTATTAGTCAAACCAAAATACTAATTTTAACCCATTACTTCCCAAATTTAACTACAAGTCATCCCACTAACAAGTTTAAAGTATATTTTTTGGCAAACTATCACCATCAACTATTTGAGAATTCTTTACCAGTTGCCGTATGCCATGGAATAGACAATTCTTTCTTGTCTTTAGGACGGTTGAATTGATGACCATTTAATTTTGTGTGTACAACCAACACTGAAAGGACATTCATGCTATCATCAATATCCTCCCCTCAAATAAAGCTACCATCCAGCAACAACAAAACACAAATGTACACATCAACACAACCGAAAAAAAAAAAAAAAAAGAAAAAAAAAAAAAACAAACAAAAATGAACCTAGTATACTAACTATTTTAATAGCAAAACAAAGTTTTAACCCAGGCATTATCAACTAAATCCATCAGTAATTTAATAAACTTAGCAACTTATAATGACCATTCAATAACTAACGTAAACCTCATTTTTGTATAATCCTTTGTACCTATACACAAAATAACTCTCTGAAACCATATTTAGGGATTAAGCATACAATGCTTGCAATCAAGAACTGAAACCTAGTCACATCAAAGGCTTTAGTAAGAAGATCTGCACATGTACTCTGTATGGTATCTGACCATTTTAATCAACTTTACTCATAGGAATCTCTAATAAAAGTAAAACCTAATCTCTATATGCTTGTCCTTTGATGAGAGACAGGGTTTTTCACCACACAAATTGCACTTTCATTATCCACATGAATCTTTGTCTGCATAAAGTTGTATCCATAATCAAGTAATTGATTTTGGAGCCAAAGAACCTGTCCACAGCAGTTGGAAGCAGCAATGTATTCTGCTTCAGTTGTTGAATTGGCCACAATTGTTTGTTTCTTGCACTGCCATGAGATTAGTCTGCAACCTAAGAACTGACAACCTCCTGTTGTAGATTTCCTATCAAGACTAGCACCAGCATAGTCACTATCAGAGTAGGCTATCAAATCCATAGGTGAATCCTTAGGATACCAAAGGCCTAAAGTGGGTTGACTCTTAAGATATCTAAAGATTCTCTTTACTGCATGCATATGAGAAGCTTTTGATTGGACTTGAAATCTTGAGCATGCACACACAGCAAACATAATGTCTGGCCTGGAAGATGTTAAGTACATCAATGATCCAATCATGGACCTATATAAATGAACATCAACATCTGTTCCATCTGCATCTTTAGATAAAGGCTTGTGTGTCTCCATTGGAGTACTTGCTGTCTTCACACTAGAAAAGCCAAACTTCTTTAAGATGTCATAAACATATTTGTCCTGACTGAGAAATATGCCATCTTTTCTCTGCTCAACTTGCAGACCTAAAAAGAAAGTGAGTTCCCCCATGGAGCTCATCTGAAATCTTTTATGCATAAGCTGCTCAAATTCAGTACTCAAAGACTTCTTTGTTGATCCAAAAATGATGTCATCTACATACACTTGAACAAGTAGAATGTCATTCTTGATCTTCTTTATGAACAAAGTCTTATCCATTGTCCCTCTTCTGAATCCATTTTCCAACAAGTAGGTTAATAAAGTCTCATACCAGGCTCTAGGAGCTTGATGAAGACCATATAATGCTTTCTCCACCTTGTACACTTTATTTGGAAATTCTGGATCCACAAAGCCTGGAGGTTGGCTAACATATACCTCCTCTTCTATAGTGCAAAGAAAAAATCACTATAACATCCATCTGGTACTCAAGAAATCCATATATGATCATGGGATAAAATAACATATTGCTTCAATCCTAGCAACAGGAGAAAATACCTCATCATAATCTATACCTTGTTCTTGTCCTATAACCTATTCTACTAGCGCCTGGGCTTATTCCTAATCATAATTCCTCTTTGATCTTTCTTGTTTCTGAAGACCCATTTAGTACCAATGGCCTTCTTTCCATGAGGTAAATCCACCAGTGTCCAAACATTTAGTAGCTTGAACTGGAGAAGCTCTTCCTGCATAGCTTCTACCCAGCTTTCATCATCCAAAGCCTGAGTTACCTTCTTGGTTCCAACTGAGAGAGAAAAAAAAGCAAACAAACAATTTTGAAAGTCTTTGTGATTTGTTCTTCTTTGCTTGTTTATGAAGGTTATCAATCCTCCTTCATTCTGCCTGTGCATTCTTCTTTGTCCTGTACTGTTAAGTCCATCTCTCCAATGATTTGAGCTTTAGGATGATCCTTATGAATTCTAGTTGAGGGAATAGGACTGACTGGCATTTTTATCTCCAAATTATTGTAGTCAGCCTCTGCACCCTCATCTCTATCATCATAAGTATTACCAAAAATACCAGTGTCATGAAGATTTACAGTATCCTCTAAATTAGGTATGAGAGGATCAATAGAATAATCAGTATTAGAAGGAGTAGGAGAATTAACAGGAGTAAAGACCCTGTAGGTATTGTTGTTATCCTTTTCTTGTCCAAATAAGCTTTCAAACTCATTCCTTTGTTCTTTTGCTCTTCCTGGATCCTCAAAAGTAGAAGATGAACTAACAGTATTAACTGGTGAACTAACAGTATTAAGTCTGTTAGTACTGTTAGTGTGAGTACCTCCCTGGACATTCAAGGTCACCGTCCATTAGCTGGATCCTAACTTTCATCTCTTTTCTAGCATCATCTTTAGGTGAGGACTCAGCTTCCTCAAAACTTGAAGGAACATTTGAACTTGTATGCAGCAATGGTAATAGAATGTATTCTTGATCAGGCATTTTCACTTTTCCAGCTTGTTCTGCATTAGAATTAGTCTCTAAACCTGCATTACCATTAGTTATGTTTCCTGCACTGACTGGTTGATAATTCATAGTATTTGTTAGAGTATCAATATCAAACAGCCATTCTGGTCCATTTCCTGCAACATTTGGTTTATTTTCAAGAAAGTTTACATGCAGGTTTTCCTCTACCTTCCTAGTTCTACTATTAAATACTCTAAAAGCCTTGCTATTTATAGAGTAACCAACTAGGAATCCCTCATCAGCCTTTTCATCAAACTTGCCTAGGTGATCAAGGGTGTTAAGAATAAGTAACTTACAGCCAAAAGGTCTCATAAATCTTATAATAGGTGTTCTACCAATTAAGAGTTCATAAGGTGTCTTATTATGAGGTTTAGTCACTAATACCCTGTTCTGCACATAACAAGCAGTATTAATTGCTTTAGCCCACAATGGTATATGTAATAATGAATCTGCCAACATAGTTCTAGCTGCCTCTATGAGTGTCCTATTCTTTCTTTCAGCTACTCTATTTTGCTATAGAGTCTTAGCATTGCTGAATTCCCTCTTAATTCCTTTTATTCTACATAACTGATTCATTTCATAATTTTTAAACTCAGTCCCATTGTCACATCTGATGATTTTAACTTTGTGAATCAACTGGTTTTCTATGCCTGTTATGAAGTTCTTAAGGATTCCACTAGTCTCATCCTTTTTAGCTAAGAAGAAAACCCAACTAAATCTGCTATAGTCATCAGTGACCACTAGGCAATACATTTTACCCATGATACTCTTTACAAAGGTTGGTCCAAATAAGTCCATATGCAAAATTTGTAAAGGTTGGCTGATAGTATTCACAAGTTTAGACTTACAAGTGGCTTTATGTTGCTTTCCTTTCTGACAAGCAACACATGTGTGGTCATTTTCAAAAATATTTGAAGGCAAACCTCTAACAAGATTTCCTTTCACAAGTTTGTTCATAGTTTTAAAGTTTATATGACCAAGCCTCCTATGCCACAATTTAGATTCATCATTTATGGCCTTTGCGAACAAACAAGTCAAACCTTTTGAAGGAACAATGTTCTTTAGGTCAAAACTATACATATTATCTTTCCTGTGTATCTTAAGCATTACTTGACTTTCATCAGGTAGCTTAAAATCAGGAGAAAGAATAAGACATTCAGTTTCAGTGAAAAGAATACTGTTTTTCCTGTCACACATCTGTGAGACACTAAAAAGGTTAAACTTAAGTTCTTTCACAAAGTACACATCTTCAAAGTCTAAATTTCCAGTTCTAATTTTACCTTTTTCCTGTTATTTTACCTCCCTTAGAATTGCCTGCAAATGCAACAAATCCTCCATGATAGTCTTGATAATCTGTGAGATAGGACTTGTTCCCTGTCATATGCCTGGAGCATCCACTGTCAAAAATTCATGTATCTTTTAAAGCAACATGTGGATCACCCTACATATCAAACACAAGAGAATTAGTTTCTCTTGGGGACCCAAGCTATTACTGACTTGAGTCTGCCTGTTGGATCAACATAGTTAAATTGCTTACAAATGTATGACCTACTATTTTTGGAGACATGATCAACTACATTTACTTTTGGTCTCCAAACCCAGCATGCTGAGGACTTAACAGCATTAATCCCTTGTTCCCCAATAGCATTTGTCACTCTTTTTCTTGTAGCAGTATTAACAGAATTTACTTTAGCAGTATTAACTTTGTTATTCAAAATTCTATTTTTAAATGCTGTTTGTTGGTAAAAAGGTCTCTTAGAAAGTGAATGTGACTTCTGAAAAGCATTTGGTTTAGGTTTTAGAATATTCACAAAGGGTTTAGATGCAACAGTATTAATAGGCCTGACAGTACTAACTGGTGCTGCTGCTCTTGAAGAGCTTTGCCTAGCAGTACTAATTGGTATTATGCCAGACTTGGTTAAAACTGTTGTAGGAGTAAAATTTCTTATAGAATTAGAGGAATTTTGATGATTAGTCCTTATAGCATTATTCCAAACTAGTCTAACTTCCCTTTGACCAGTTCCCTTTTGCACATTGTTCATCACAGGTTTTTGTACCATCTTTTTATCATGAAAATCACAGTCTTTAATTAGATGGTTAAAACTCCCACACACAAAGGAAGCTTTAGCTGAAAACTAAAACCCAACTCCTAATTTCTAAGTTTTCATTTCATTCAAGTTTGTTCTGTTATTCTTAGGATTTTGACTTACTTTCCTAGGTTGATCAACTTGCTTAAGTTTATGTTAAACATTATCAGATACTATTACTTCAGACTCATCCTCATCACTATCAGAAACCCATTCTTCTATTATTGGGGCATCAGGAGTTTTCTTAATCTCACTAGAGGAACTTTCACATACACTCTTATTGACCTTAACACCATAGCCTTCAAATTCAGGTTGTTGAAACTCCTTAAGACCAGAGTTGGATAAATCAATAGTTGGGGGTGCAAATAAGCCTGTAGGTGGAGGTGCAACAACATTATAGCTGGTAAACCTCACACCTTTTCTATTGTTATCAGATATTTAACTTCCTATCAATTTATCTAAGCTCTTAGAGGCATTTTCAAAATTGTCAATTTTAATCTGATTGCTCTCTTTTTCTTTGTTAAGTTTCTCTATCTGTATATTAAGAGCATTGATCTCTGAGTCCTTAAATGAGGCATCTCTTTTTAAAACAACAATTTGATCACAAAACATAACCTCATTCTTTTTGTAGAAGACAAGTTGTTCTTCTACAGAAGCTAGACCTCTTTTATAGGTAGTTAAATCAAACTCAGTTTTATTAAACTCTATTCTTAAATTATCATACTGAGCTTTAAGAGTTTCAAATGATTTAAGACAAGTGTTAGAACAAGTTTTATCATTGAGTACCTCTGAATCTGAGAAAGCCATGAGAGCCATGTTGGTAGGAACTTCCTCATCTGCCATAAAACTCCAATCAAAACCAGCCCCATCAATAGCCACAATTGCTTTGGCAGAAGTATCTTCCATATTCACAGTTTTTCTTGAGTTGTCTTGATTCCTTGGCCTGCTGTCTTGGTTCCTTGGACCTCTGCATTCCCTAGTAAAATAACCCATCTTATGACAATTGTAGCATTCTACCTTTGACTTGTCATAACCTGCTGTATCACTCCCATTTATAGTGATCTTCTTACTAGTTCTCTGATAATACTTCCTTGCTCTCATACTAAGTAATGCTAGCTGCCACTTTAAATCTATTTCCTCATGGTCATCCTCATGTATTTATTTAAGGTCTTCATGTACAACAAGATCGAGTTCCCATGGAGGTTGATTAGACCAAGAATGCATAGACAGCTAGGGTAAGCTGAGCACTCACATTAACGTTGAGGACAGTTAGTACTTATTATTAGTTCTAGCAGTGCTAACAGGATGTTGCTAGCCAGTAGTTACTACTTGAAACATTGGCTGTGTTTATCTTTCATTGGTACTTCCAGGAGTGTGATAAAAGGACATATATTCTGTTTATGAGACCCTGTGAGCTTGACGGTTGTGGTTACCAGTTCTTTTGAATTCTTGCTTTAAACTATTTTATTAATATTGTTTTGTAGAGGCATCAATTACTTCATTGTATCATTTGTTCTGGTTTTTGTTCCTCCCATGGTCTACTAATACATGGATGGTGTTCCTTTTAGCAGTTAGGTTACGGATTCTTATGGTATTTTTGGAGCGAAGATCTGTCGTGAGGTGATGTATATTCTCAAAGGTTATTTGAAACAAATGGTGATGAAGTTCATTTGTGAGGTTGACGTTGTTTGAGTGTAGGGATTTGTCTAGGTGAGGGGAGGGTCGGATTGATTGGTTGGTGAGAGGTATAGAGGAACTGATTTAGGGTAGGGTGGGGCGTTCTTAGGGGCTGATGTTTCCTAATTTTAGTGCGCGCGTTGGGCGGGCGATATGTTACATCGGGCCTTCGGCACTACTTGTATGTTCTGTATGTTATTACTTTTGTTATTGCGGGGTGTTTGATGAAACATCAGCTTGCATTGATTACTTGTCTTAGTAACATCATTCTCTCTTTTGGGCCTGATTCTTAAGTAGGAATCTGAGTCATCGGTATTGTGCTGTAGCTTGAGGGTACAGCTGATTTTAGACGTTGTTGTGACGATTGGTGTAATGGGTGGGTTTGGGCGTGGGCTAACAAGTGACGAGGGTGGTATGAAATATGATGTGTGATGGTTTCTGGTTAGGGGTTTGGTTTCTGGGAGTTGATCTTATCTTCAATCTCATAGTCACCGGTCTTTATCGAAGGCGGCAACTAAAAGTTTTACAGCCAGCAATTGGTTTTTTTGAACGTATGTTTCTAAATTCCATCTCTTTGTGTGAATTAAAGTGGGATCTTGTTTATTACTTACTTATCAAGTATCAGTACAACAAGCTCTTGATACCACCTTGTTGATCCCACTTTTAGAATTAACTTAGGATCATTTGCATTAGCTGGTAATGCTTTTTAGTTTCTTAGGACAATCTAAAACAAACTATGTTAGACGAACCTTCGTAATATATCCAAAGAAGACATAAGAAGGATATCTAATCTTTATACACCACCGATAGGATTTATTAATCTTCTTTAAAACAAGTAACACAAGAACTTTCTTTTTTTATTCTTTATGTTATTGTAAGGATTCATCTAAAATTACTTTAGTTTTGACATTTTGTATACTTATTGTAATGTTATGAGCTTAGTGGAGTTTATCGTTCTATGACACCTTTTGCGGTGAATGGTTTATCATTGTTTTCACCGTTCGTGAGGTATTTTAGAGGGTTGGGGTGATGGTACTGTGCGTGGAAGTTGTGTTAGATTGATTGTGATCTGTTGATTGAGTATAGGGAAGGTATCGTGATGGTGGTTTTTAGTTAGTGATGTGGAGTATGATTTTAGTTGTATAGGGGTAGTGGGAGTTTGCAATGGTAGTTGTTATCGTTATGTTGGTAGTTAGTGAGTATTAGTGATTGGTATGGTAGTTTTGGTAGGTTGAGTGTTGGTGAGGTGTGGAGAGGATAATGATGATTATGTTTGAGGATTGTGAACTGAGTGTGTGAAGTGTAGTTGGAATGATGAATGTGTGGTAGTTTGGTGTTTGTTATGTTGTATTACGGGGTGTTGCGTGAGGGTTGGAAGTTCTTTAGTCGGATGAAGTTTATTGTTTTAGTTCCTTTATTTGGTAAATATTATTCTTATGTAGTTAGTAGGAAGCGGGTGGATAGTGGTGGGTTTTCGGACGAAACTTTTTGTTGGTTCACTTACTTGATGAGTGGTTTATTTCCCGTGGGTGGTTACAACTACGTGGACCTGTGGAAAGCGAGGGGTTTTGGGTTGGGTTTATCGACTTCGCGCGTAACAAAGAGAAGTCTAGTAGGATTGGGGAATTGAGGGCAGAGTTTTTGCGTACGGGACTATGGGAGTGTTTGCAGTAGGGGAATTTTTGTGTGGGGTGGATGGCTTGATTATGGGATTTTTTAGTGGAGGGAGGAGGGGATTGGGTAATACCGTGGGGGGTTTGGAGTTGGGACGTCATTAAATCCTTCGTGGTTGCTATTAGGTTATGCTGGATGGGCCGGTAGTTGGGTGTTTCGTTATCGAAGGTGGAGTGTCAGGGAGAGGTGGGCGGGGGGTTATGCTTTAGGTCGAGTTTTAGGTGGGTGTGATGTGGTGTAGATGGTGACGAGGTTGTGGATGTAGGGTGGGTGGGGTAGATTTGAATTTTGTATTGGGATTAGAGTGAAGTATTGGGAGGATTAACTGAATCCTAATGAGGGTCACGATGTCCGTTTGTGTGTAGGGGGTGTGGGTGGGGGGATTCTCGTGTGAGTTATGTGGGAACGATTCTCACTATGGGTTTGATTATCTGCCAAGGTTCCCGCTTGTCTATGAGCAGGAACCGAGTTACAATCAAAATTTTGGTGATAATTATTATCTACAAAATTCATCGAGTTTTCCACAACAATATCTTTGTTGTGAAAACTGTGGGGGTCCTTATGCGAATTTTCAGTGTCAACCAAGGAATCAAAACTTCTATGAGCCTAATCTTTGCTATAATTCTAACTCTTCCGGTTTTGACCAACCCCCACAGTATTCCATCGATCATCAGCCTCAGAGTATTCAAGAAGACCTTAATCAGCAAAGGATGAATGATGTGCATAATGAATGGATAAATGATGTTATGATTGAGTCAAGGAATGAACTTCTTAAAACTATGCAATCCTTGGGTGAAATGTTACGAGAGCAGGTGGCTAATCTTAGTACTCATACTCCCGAGCCTTCGTGAGGTTTATTTGCTATGATGACGATGATGACAATGACGACGAGGAGAGTACTATTCCTTTGAATGAAATTATTTCTCAAATTCCTCCGTCTATTGCAATCACACCTGTCTTACCGACTATGGAGATCGAGGACTCTCTCATCATGGGGGATGAGAATCTTAGCACTATTCCTGAAAAGGAACCAAATGAATTCATAAAGTCTAGTGTTGAGGACCTTGTCCTAATCTCAAGTGAGTCCGAGGATACATCTGACAATGACAGTGAGCGTGATTTGCCTTTTTGTGATGATTCTCCCCATCTTGACATTTTAGGGGGAATTTTGTGACTTTCTCTAATCCTCTCTTCGATGCTAATGATGATTTTATCTCTAGTGATGATGAGTTACTTCATGAGGAGGACGTTCAGGAGGAAAATTTTTAAATTTATTCAAACCCTCTTTTTGAATTTGATGACAAGTACATCTCTAGTGACATAAATCCTCTTTTTAATGAGGTGTTAGAGGACATCAAGAGCAAGGACTCTTATGTTTCTAAACTTGATGAGCCAGCTTTGCTAGTCACACCTCTTTCCGATGCTAATGAGGATGAGTGTTTCGATCTAGGAGGCAATATTGATGAGATCGATGCTGATGTTTCTACGGATATTGAGGATGGTTATCATGATTCGGAGGGAGATATAATCCATCTTGAGAGTTTGCTTATTAATGACCTAAGAAGCTTAAATGATGATCCTAATATTGATGGTTTAAAGATTAAGGAAAATATGATGTTTACCTTTGAGGATCACCATTATCTTTCTCTCACATTTGTTATCAAAATCTTTCTTCCTTTTCTTACCTATCTTGTGAATTCTCTTCTTCTTCTCTCCTCCGGGAGTGAGGACACCATTTTTGACCCCAGCATCTCCGCTTATAGTTTCTATTCCTTATAACCGGTGTCATATGAAAGTCCGATGATGATTTTTCCAATTTTCTATTTCTGCCCCAAGGACAAAGGAATTCGGGATCGAGTCAGGCTCGTGACTCGGTTAACAAAAACAAGCGCTTCTCGAGAGGCAACTCGTGTTTTTATCTTCTTTTTCTATTTTCTAATAAGTGTGATGTGAGGAGGCTCGCCTCTTCCTTTCTCGTGTTTCGTGGCTTGTGTTTTATGTCCAGGATTGCCTGGATTATGAAGACTCTCGTGCTCGTGGTTTTGTCCATCGTTCACTCAAGCTTCAATCCTTAGCATGCTTATATATGGGAATCTGATATCCTAGATCTTATTGACTAATGTTTATCTATTAGCATAATTAATAAATGGCTTTAGATTTACGTAGAGACCCGATTATATTAGGATTATGCATTGGTTTTATTATAGGGGTGGCAGTCTCACACTGAGGACAATGTTTAGTTCTAGTATGGGGAGGTATCTATTGATTTGATCTTGCTTGCATTTTCTTTGTCTTCACGTAACCTCGTTTTGCCACAAAAAATATGTGATTTTTTGCCAAAATTAAAAAAATTTCAAAAATAAAATAAGTGTTTTGTCACAAGTGTTTGATTTTCCGATGGTGAGAACAAGAATAAATTTTGACTTGATCGAGCATGTTGCGCTCTAGCTTGCCTCTTAACCTTTATAAATTTAAGTTTTTGCTAGTCTTTTATACAAGAAGCTTTAAAATGCGAATTCCAACTTAAAAAAGCCAAGAGTTTGCAAGTTTCTATAATAGACTTTAAATATGCAAAGCTTGATTTTATTAGACTAAGCATTCGCGGATCTTTTTATTAAAGATTTTAAATTTGTGAAGAACGAAAAATGATAGAGTTAAATATAAGTTAGATGCTAAGCATGGAGTAGTTGGATCTCTTTAGAGCTCATAGGGGTTAATTGTGGCTTTTTGCTCCTACCAGCTTAATAAACGTTATATAATTGTTAAATATATAAAGTTACTTTGGTTTTTGCGATTCTTAGTTTAAATCACTTCGTAGAGATTCCTTCTGGTAAAACTAAGGTACACATCAAGGTTTTGTCAGTGTTATGGAGAAATAGGCTACCGATTCCTGACGGCTCGCTACCGTTGTCTAGGTAGTTAAAAGACCACATGACTTAAAATTTGGCTATAATAATAATAATTATGTAATAAATCGAAGCCAAAATAAGACTTCTGGATCATGGTCAGCTCGCATACCAATGTGACAGTCGTTTAAAGGGTGGAGTGTTGGGAATAAATCTTCATAAGAGGTTAATACTGCTCTTCTTATAACTAATAGTATTAACTCAGTTAGTACTGCTAGTACAATATTAGTACTGCCAGTATTAAACTTAATACTGCTGAAAGATTTTGTACTGCTGCATGAAGACTAAAGATTACTTGAAGATAAAGACGAGTGAGAAGATATATATGGACATAATCTTAGTGTATATCTTATAAAGTTAGGAAGATATGTATATTTTTAAGATTATAGAAGATTCTTTAAGATTTGTAGTTATCTTGTAAAGGACTCCTTGGTGTATAAAAGGAGATCATAAGTTAAGGTTTTAGATATACTTTTGATATACTTTTGAGAATACGTTTGCATGCTTCAAGGTTGTAAACCCTAGTACTAGTTAAGAGTACTCGTATTATTGATCTAATAATATTGAAGCTTTTTGTAGCTTAAGCTTTTAGTGTTAGCTTATTGTAATTTTCATTTAAACTTTTGTAATCTTCTTTTTCAGTATAATGTAATCAAGCTTTTTTCAGTCAATGAAATCTAGCTTCCTTTAAATAAAGTGTCATAAGCTCTTATAAATCTCAATGTTTTTGTTCACTTCTGTCACAAGCTACTCACACAAGCTCATTATAGCTCTTACAAGTCTTTAAGCTTGTGATTGAGCTTAAATAGTCATTTAATCAACTCAAACTCTAAAATCAGCCTAAATACCCTTGCTTATTGACTGTGGACTTATGGAAGGGAAGCTAGCCATGGAAGAGCTTCCAAGGACTTCATTGGCTTTTTTATTGATAAGCCATTAAAAAGAGCTGATGATAAGTTCTTGACACTTTTAAAAACCTTTGTTTTGCTAAGGCCATTGTAAGTTTTCATTTACTTTCCTTGTCTTAAGTTTCCTAGTTTAGATTTGCTTATCTGCTTATAATCTGCATATCTATTTGCCTTATTTGATCTTAAATCTTTGCTTCATCTGTGCTTATTAACCATGTTTAGTCATATATTTTAAGCTTTTGTAGTTTAAATATAAATATTGTTTCATTTAGTCACTTAGAGAAATCAATAAATATTAAACCAAAATATTAGTTTTAATTCATAAGATCTTTTGTTACTAGCTTAAATAGTAGTTAAAATAAGTCTAATAGGTTAGTTTATGATTGCTTATTATCTGGTAAGTAGTGAAAGTTGTTAATTAGATTTCATAGTAGAAAGCTAAAGTTGAATCTGTCTAGTATAAAGGAGTGTTTGGATTAGTGTTGTTTGACCCCTAAAAGTCAAATTGAGTTGTGATCTTTGCTTAAATCATTTTCATTATCACTTTAAATCAGTAATAATATTTGTTTACTTAGTTTAATTTAAAAATATAAAAAAGTTTAAGCTTAATAACTTGATCCTACTGCACCAGGGGAGGTATTTGTTTAAGGCTAGCCTGTTAGATTTGATCCACTAGCCTTCCTTAGTTTGGAATTTTTGTTTGCTAAGTAATGAAACACACTCATTGAATGTGTTCATTGCAGCATTGACCACCAAGGTCACCTGCATTTGTGTTTTGCACCTTTGTCAATTGCATCAGCAGGAGTAACAGCAGTTACTACTGCTGTCTCTTTCAATATCATTTAAGCTAGTTTTAGTAGGATTTAGATTTTAAAATTTAGTAAGTTTATAGATTAGATATAGGTTAAAATAGATTAAGTCTTAATTTTAAATTTCTAGCTTGTTTAATAGGGTACATTAGCTTCTAGGAGAAGTTTCATAACAAAAACACTTTCAAAAAGCCAAAACAGTATAACTAGAACTTAGCTTTTAAACATATAGATCTCTAGCTTATAAGATTGGTTTTTATGAATTTGATTTATAGCTTATATGTTGATTGTTAAGTTTTTAAAAGCTCAACTCCTTTAGAACCTTATTTGTGTTTTACTAGCTATTTAGCTTTTGTGATAAAAGTAAAAATTCTGAGTTAGTGCTTTTGATCTTAATTTTTCAAAAAGCTTTCTGTGTTATTAGAATATTTAGATTATAAAAATTAGTTTCTAGATATCATAAGCTTACTTGAATAGCTTTTGGTTTTGAAAATGAGCTTAATGTGAGTTGTGTGTAAGCAATTAAGTGAGAAGTAGCTTTTTAGCTTACAAAAGCTTTGTTTCTGTAACAGCTATTTTCAAAAGCATTTTGAGAGCTTAATTTTGAGTTTCAGCTAGTAGTTACTTTATTAAAGTTGCTTAAATTAGCTTAATCTACAACTTCCATTCTTTGAGTTTTGCAAAATAAAAAAAATATAAAAAACGTATTCCTGGGACTTGAACCCAAGACCTCTCCCACACGACACCAATGCCTTACCGTTTGCTTCATTAGCTCATCCAAGAGCATTTTCCTCTATTTAATTCTTATAGTCACTTTGGGCCAATAAGCCCATATAAAGCCGTAGCTTATTTCTTTAATTTCCCAGCTTATTAGATAAGCTGGGACTTGGTCTTATTTTTCTTGCATTCTGTTTACATTTTGGAGAACTTTCCCTGAGATTTTTGGGTAATTTTCCTTAATCAATATTTTTTATAGTTTTTCTTAGATATAAATTTTCGAAAATTAATAAAAAAATAGAAAAAGTTTTAATAAAAATACAAAAAAATAGTTTTTAGTTTTAGAAAAATTAGTTTTAGTTTTACATCCAGAAAAATCATTTTTACAACTTTTAGATTTTTATTTTCATTTTTAAGCTTTTTATTTTAATTTTAAAAATAGAAATTTAATATAGAAAATAGTTTTCTGAGTTTTTATAGTATTTTAGACTTTTCTAAGTTTAAAAATCATTTTTTTAGATTTTTTAGGACTTAATCTGCTATTTTCTAGGATTTAATTAGATTAAATTAGTTTTTAATTCATAAAAAATTCAAAAATAATCAAAAAAATAATTTTCTTTTTCTAAAAATTTTCTTGTCTTATTTTAGGTTTAGAAATTTAGTTTGCATTTTTAAGAGTTAATTTTGCCTAAATTGCTTATTTGTCGCGTTTTATTTGCTCCCGTTAATTGTTTTTGTTAATTAATTGTTTTAAATTGCTTATTTTAATTGTTGTTTTTAATTGGTAGACATAGATAATCAAATCAATCTTTGTTCTCATTCAAATCATTATCCAAACAAGAACGTGATTTCAATTTCGCAAGTCGTTGGGGAAACGACCCGGGGAATCATACTTCTCGGTTATCATACGTATTATATATATATATATATATATATATATATATATATATATATATATATATATATATATATATATATATAATATATATATATCTATATATCTTATATCTAAGAGTGAATTTTCCTCAAGGGAGACTTTGGGAATCTTCTTAATTGCTCTAGTGATTATATTGCTATAGTATTTTATATATGTATGTAAAACTACTATCAATTTTTGGCGCCGCTGCCGGGGATTTGTGATTAAGATTCTCTCGTTTGAAGTTTGTTGATCGTGATTTGAAGACCCTTTCATTTTTGAAAGTTTTATTTTTATAAAAAATAAAAAAAATAAAAAAATATATATATAAATAAAATAATAAAAAAAATAATAATTTTTCTTTTCTTTTTAGTATAATTATCATTTAAAAATAAAAAAAATCAACAAAAATATAAAAAATTGTCCATAAAAAAAATAAACAAAGTTGGTAAAAGAACACCAACAAATAATACCTTCAATTGAGGTATTATCCATTAGTAATTTCCCAACTCGAATCAAAGATTTCAAAACTTGCCATTTGTGTCATTTACGAAATACGGCTCACCTTAAAAAGTAAAATTTTTAAGAGCTACCGTGAAGTAAATTTGATTATTTGGTTTAAGTTGTCTATCTCGTTATCCGTTAATTTAGTTTGTTTAAAAAAATTAGTTTAAATTTTCTTTTTCTACTTTGTGCATGCGCACTCGTTCTCAAACCCCGCAACCGTAACCGTCAACAACAAAGCCAACCGGCTGTTGTTCAACCATTTCATTTAGAAGAACCTGTTGTTAATCCTCCCGAAGTTCCGATGGCTGATAACCGGACAATGGCACAATTGCTCCAAGCACCCACCGAGGGGTACGAGGATGCAATTGTAATTCCCGAAATCAATGCTAATTTTGAGTTAAAGCATGGTTTGATCAATCTTGTTCAAAACAAACAGTTTTTCGGACATGATAAAGAGGATCCACATGCTCACATCCGTGATTTCAGTAAACTTCAACAATGAGATTCCCGGATATCTCGAGCACGTCAATTAAGCTTATGCTTTTTCCGTTTTCTCTTGAAGGTTCAGCCCGAATTTGGCTAGAAAAGAACCTCCTCGATCAATTTTGACATGGGATGATCTGGTTTCAAAATTCATTAATCAATTCTTTCCTTCTTCAAAAATGACAAATCTTCGTAACAAAATCACGAGATTTCAACAAAGATTTGACGAATCGTTTTATGAGGCTTGGGATCGATTTAATGACCTTCTTCGAGCATGCCCACATCACAGATTTTCTGAATTACATCAATTAGATACATTTTACAATGCTTTGAATGCTAATGATCAAGACTCGTTGAATTCTGCTGTGGGTGGAAACTTTTTGGATAAGATGCCTCGTGAATGCTTGAGAATTATCGAGAGTAAATCCAAGGTTCGTAATTCACGGAACAAGGCAGTCGTTGCCAAAGTGAGTTCGAATTCATCTACTCCAGGAATTTCACCAGATGTTTCTGCTCTTACAACCGAAGTCTCTGAACTTAAGAATTTGATGAAAACTATGCTTATCGACAAACAACAAGCCCAAGCTCCCGCATCCGTAAAAGCGGTCGAGCAAAGTTGTGTAACTTGTGGAGGTGCTCACTCTTATAAAAATTGTCCAGCCACCGATGGCAACGTTTATCAAGACAACATTCAAGAGTACGTTTCACAAGCTGCTGCAGCCAATTTTAATCAAGGAAATAATTTCAACCAAAATCAAGGAACCAGTTTCAATCAAAACTGTGGAAGTAACTTCAATCAAGGACAAGTTTACCAACCTCCAACTATTCAACCACCAGTTTATCAAGCTCCTACTCAACAAATGCAAGGCATTTCAAAGACCGATTTTGAGAATTATGTCAAGGCTAATGATGTTGTATTACGGAATATGCAAAATCAAGGCCAAGGTTTACAAAACCAGATGATAAATTTAACGGAAATGCTTTCTAAGTTCATAACTTCCAACACTACTTCATCTTCGAATTCAGGTACTCTTCCAAGTCAAACCGTGACTAACCCTCGTGAGCATGTTAATGCTATCACCACACGAAGTGGTAAAACTTGTGAAGGACCTTCGACTCCTCTTGTTCCTACACCTGTTGTTTCTTCTCCTCTAAAGGAACCCGAACAAAACCCGAAGACGTCAATGGACAAAGTGCAAAAACCACGTTCAGAAAGTACCGCACAAGTCCCACCTTCGGAGGATCATGATTCCATTTTTATTGAAATTCCAAAACCAAAGGCTAAGAAAACTATTCAAGAGCCTAATTCTCCAGATCCTGATTCATATCAACCTAAACTTCCATACCCCGAGAGGATGAAAGTGAGAGAGAG
>BQNB010046971.1:0-43412 GCA_026074375.1 Tanacetum coccineum | reverse complement strand
TTTGGCAGTTTCTGTCTGTTTTTGGTCATTTAAGTCCGTTTTTAATGGAAAAAGGTATGTGTATTTAAGCACATACCACGATTTAACCTATCGCTTATGATTTAAAGTGAACACGTACATTACAAAAGGTACATTGTGGATTTGTTGACGTCGTCAATGACTTGAAAACACAGGGTGTTATAGACTTCCCCCGTTAAACGAGCATTGTCCTCAAGGCTCACGATGCAGCACTTGACGACGGTGGGGTCTTGGTGAAGAGGTGTGGATATTTCTTTTTGAATTGGTCTTCGCGTTCCCACGTGAACTTAGGACCTCTCTTGGAGTTCCATCGAACCTTGACTAATGGGATCCGACTTCGCTTCAATCGTTTAACTTTACGGCCCACTATTTCTAATGGTTCCTCAACAAAATGAAGCTTGTCATCAAGATGAAGTCCATCCAACGGAACGACTAATGGTTCGTCGGCATGACACTTTTTCAGGTTGGACACATGGAATGTATTATGAACTCTACTCAACTCTTCAGGAAGTTCAAGCTTGTAAGCAACTTCTCCAACTTCAGTCCAACAAACAGGTGAACGACACTTTCAACCATAAAGTGCTTCGAATGGCGCGGCCTTGATGCTAGCGTGATAGCTGTTGTTACATGAGAACTCAACTAATGGCAAATGGTTAACCCAATGATAAGTGCTTAATTACACATATCTTTTACCTCTAAAAACGAGCTTAAATGACCAAAAACAGACAAAAACTGCCAAATATATGTTTGTTTTGCATTTGTATTGTGCAGGAAGTGGATATCACAGGTGAACGACACTTTCCGACCATAAAAGTGCTTCGATGTGCGCCTTGATGCTCCGCGTTGAATAGCTATTGTTATATGAGAACTCGACTAATGGGAAATGGTTAACCCAACCCTTTCCAAAGTCGATCGCACAAGCACGCAACATATCCTCGAGGGTTTGAATAGTCCTCTCGCTTTGTCCGTCTATTTTGGATGTAAACGCATACTATATCCAAATTCGTACCCAAAGTGTTTCTAAAGTGACCTCAAGAATGTATGCGAATCTCGGTCACGATCACAAATGAATTCAGACAGGTATTCCATGTCTCGTGACCACCTCCTTTAGGTACATTCTTGCAAGTTTATCCAAAGGATCAGTCTCTCTCATTAGTGTGAAGATCGCAGACTTAGTGAGTCGGTCACGATCACTCCAAATTGGATGTCCAACCTTTTGACGTCTTAGGAAGCTTAGTACCCAAAATCCATAGTGGATGTTGTCCCATTTCCATTCAGGTATCTTGGGTTGTACCAACAATCCTGATGGCCTTTGATGTTCAGCCTTGACCTTAGCACAGGTCAAACACTTGCTAACATAGGTGGCGATGTCGGCTTTCATATTGGGCCACCAATATAGCTTCTTCATATCTTGGTACATTTTGTCAGAACCCGGATGTATAGAGTACTTTGATTTGTAGGACTCGTGCATGATCACATTCCACAAATCGCCATAACAAGGTAGCCAACTCCTGCCATTGAGGCATAGGGTTCCATCCGCACGAGGTTCCAACTTTTCTGTCCTGATCGCCTCTGGATTTTTAGCGTTTTCAACCAACATTCCTCCAACATCTTCATTCTTGATGTTCTTTGGTTTTCGTGCTTCAGTCTGAGCATTCAAGATTTATTTGGGAAGATCTTAGCTAATAGTTATAACTAAGGCTCGAACTCTTAACGGTGGTTCTCGTTCTTTCCTGCTTAAAGCATCAGCAACGACATTGGCTTTTCCTGGGTGATAACAAATATCGCAACCGTAATCACTAAGTAACTCTAACCATCGGCGTTGTCTCATGTTTAGTTCCTTCTGATCAAGAATGTGTTGTAAGCCCTTGTGATCAGCAAATACTGTACACTTGGTTCCGTATAGATAGTGCCTCCAAATCTTGAGAGCGAACACTACTGCTCCAAGTTCCAAATCATGAGTCGTATAGTTCTTCTCATGAATTTTCAACTGGCGTGATGCATAAGAAATCACCTGTAACGCCCCGACCCAAAAGGGTAGAAGTATTACAAATATGGTGTGACATCAAAGGCATACATAATCATAACACAAGCATAAACAGCGGAAGTCTTAATAAATAACCAAAGGAAATAAGTCAACACGACTTAAGGTACATAAGTTCTCAAAGGACAGACATATCCAAACGAAATAACCGAAATAACAAATGTCTTGAAAAGAAACAATTCATATATCAAAACTAAGATCTCTAGGGTAAGTCCACACTCAGCACTCATAGCCTGAAAGCAACCCCAGCTCCTAGCTTAGATACCTGCCGCAGGAAAAGAAAGTGCGGCTGAGCTTACAAAGCCCAGTGAACAGATATATATAATCGAATGCAAAAGATAACGGAAATCAAAGGATACGATATAAGGTGCAAAGGATATCACAAGACATGATCAAAGGAATACAAATATAAGGTAAGACAAATCAAAAGTCAATTCATAGTGTAAGGTAAGATGAATCAAAAAATCGAATCAAGGTCCAAATTATCCAAGCCAACAAACATATCAAAAGTAACCATGGAGTTACGAACTCTAAAATTAGTGGAAAGACGTAGAATGCACTCCAAACATCATCAGGCCAAATATACAATAACATAATGACATAATCCTCGAATATAAAACAAATCTAGGATGCATCCATACGCCCCTTAAAACAATTAAATAACATCATAATGCGCATATAATATCAAATGGGGGACGGCGTAAGAAATCACTTACTCACACATGAGTCCATGCCAAAGATGCATCAATGAACATGGGGGGGCCAGTTACCTTCTGGCTAGAACAAATAGTAGGCTCGCTTAAAACTGAATTCAAAGCATAGTCATATCAAAGGTCATTTCAAAGGGAGCATAGCAAAGGTTCAATGCCAAAGGTTCAAATATTAAAGGTAGCATAGCGGGTCAAATAGAACATAATAACAGATCATATAAGAGAACCAAGATAAAAGGCTCAGAGCAATGTAGGCAAATCAAATAAGTAAACAAAGATAAGAGAATATGTCCAGAAAACCTTAAATCGATAAGGTCGAATATCTGTACCTTATTCCGAAGCAAAGCAATAATCAAATAAACCACCACAGGAAAATCAAAAATCACTCCTCTTGACCGAACCTAAAAAATAGGAATTCGATATTACAACCATTCATTTAAGTTTATCTTTCCATCTTTAGTAACTTTCCATTTAGTAACTTCCATTTTTTAGTAATGTTTCCATAATTAGTAATATCAACATTTGAGAGTCGATTAAGTTATTTTGAATACTTTAGGGAACTTAACATTCAACCTTACAAGTTTAGTGTTAAATAGACTACTTTCCCATATTTTATGGTTAATATCCAAAATAACAATTTTTATGGTTAAAAGGGTAAATATCAAAGTTTCACATTTTATTCAGATTATACCTTCCATTTTCTGTATTTACAAGTCAAACCCTTAATTTATACAATTTAGCATATTTAGCCCTTTTGGTTTTATTAATTAATTAAACATTATCTTTAATTATCATAATTATAAAAAAAGCCCTTATAGATTCAAATCTACAAAATCATAACTTTATACATTAAATAACTAACCAAACCTTTAATAACTTTTCAGAATTACAATTTCAGTCCCTCTATTTTTAATTAATTAAATTTCTAAGTACTTAAGAATATGTAAGTAACCCTTTTAATCCAAATTATGTATCAATATGTCCTTTTATACATCCCAAATTATTTTATACAGAATTATACTAATATAATGACATGTCTAAAACAACCCCCAGATTTCAGAAATTACAAAACAAGTCCTTATACTTTAAATAGCAAATCGGATAACAAATAAATCACTAAAACCCTAATTAAATTTTTCCCAATCACAAACATAATTATTTCCCAATCATTGGCATTAAATGCACCTGGAAAAATTATCAAAACCCTAACCCTAATTTTATTTCTTTCCTTTTTTCCTTTAATTCGAAATCGGCAAACAATGATAAATCCCCAATAATTATTCGAATCCTTCCTAAATTTTTCCAACAATTTATCTGAGTTATATGTGATATGAAAAACCTTAGAAAAATATAAAATCAATTGTACAAATATTATTTGTGCCGATTTCATAATTAGCTAAAAATTAGGGTTTCGAACATGTTTTAATTTATAAAATCAAAATAACATGCATGATAATTTTTCTCATGCATAGAACGAATTAATATGATGAAAATTGAGATACAAAAATACCTTTGATGATTCTTGATGATTTAATGAATTATTGAACCCGGTTGCTTAATTCGAACCCAAAACAAATACCACAATCGAACCAAGCACTTTACAATCTTCCCACTATTTTTCCCACAATCCTTGACCTTCAAATCACCTTAGAAAAATCGTCCTTGCCTTGGAAAAATTTCTTATGCCGCCACTTTTGATTTTAGGGTTTTTGGTGAGTTTTTATTTTAGGATTTAACAAATAAAAAGTATAAAAGATATACTTAGAATATTTTGGCCGAGTTTTATGAGCTTTCAAAAGACTTAAATCAGAATTTAAACTTGCCTAATTTATTTTATAATTATCCATATTTATTTTATATAATTTGTAAAGTATAAATACATAAATACATATAATGAATTCGGCATAAGTATATATATATAAATATTAATTATTTTTCTTATATAATATAAGTTATTTTAATCTTACAAAAATTTCATAATTGTCACATGTTTGTATTTCATATTCTAGAATTTAAATTGGAAATTAATGCATGCTTTTATGTAATTTATCTTCATTAGGGTATTTTGGTAATTTTTACACTTGTAGATTTAGGTTTACTACATCTTCCCCTCTAAAAGAAAAAAATTTCGTCCTCGAAAATTGAAATGGAACGAATGAAAACGAATGAGAACGAACGAAAACATAACCGAACTAAGACAAAGAATTGAGGAAAACTACTCGCATAACGTCTTCGGTCTCCCCAGTAGCCTCAACGCTCTGGGTGATTCTTCCAAAGAATCTTCACAAAAAGAATAACTTTGTTTCTCATGACTCTCTCTTGCCGATCCAGAATGGATTCAGGTTCTTCGGACAAAGACATATCAGGCTGAATCTGATCAAAAGGATAAGATGCGACATGCAATGGATGATAATGGTATCCCCTCAAAAGAGATACTGAAAGACATCGTGAACGTGCATTTACTACGAGGAAGCCCAGACATACGAAACCTCTCCAATACGTTCCAATATTCAACGGACCAATGAATTCGAGTGACTGTGCTTGCCCTTGATGCCCAAAACGGTAAACTCTCTGAATGGCGAAACCTTCAGAAATACACGATCTCCAACTTGAAACTCTAAGTCACGTCGATGCTTATCAGCATAACTCTTCTGTCGCGATCTAGCCTCTTTCAATTTCTCCTTAGCAACAGCCACTTTCTCATTAGTAATCTCGATGAGCTCCGGACCTTCAATCAAACGCTCACCTACTTCATCCCAGCAAATAGGTGCTCGACATTTTCTACCATACAAAAGCTCGAAAGGTGCTGCCTATGCTAGCATGCCAACTATTATTGTAGGCAAACACGACCAAGCACAAATATTCAACAGCAACCCGTCCATTACCAAAGCACAAGCCCTCAACATATCTTCCAACGTCTGTAAAGGTCCTTTCTCTGACTGGACCATCGGGTGTTGAAGGATTATATGATGTACTGAACTTAAGACGAGTTCCCCAAGCCTTTCTGTATTCCTTTCAAAAACAAGACTAACTTCGATCATCTGTCGACACAATAGAACGAAGTACCATGCAAGTCAACGATTTCCCCGTGTCGAAAAATCTTTGCCAACTTACTAATACCATGATTTCTTCCGAATGGTAAGAATGAGCAGGACGTAAGTAGCCGATCAACAGACCACCCAAATTCGCATCAGTCTTTGTTGAGTAGTAGGCAAACCAGTAACGAAAACCAATGGAATCTCATCCCATTCCACATAGAACTCCAACGGCTGTAACAAACCACTAGCCCCTAAGTATCATTTTTGACCTGCGACAAGTCATACATTTGGATACAAACAAGCCACATCTTGCTTGCATGCCATTCCACCAAAAGTACTGTTTTCGAACCTTGTACATCTGGTTGAACCTGGTTGTATAGTAAATGGGGAACTATGAGCTTCCGTCATAACCTTCTCGCGAATTGCCTGATCATTAGGAACGCATAGTCTATCTTCAAACCACACAACACTGTCAACATCAACACTGAACTCAGTATGTTGACCGTCTTCAACATCTGCACATTAGCCCAAACTACCGTCGTCCCTTTGAGCTTCTTGACTGTACATGATTTTGACTCTATTCTCATACTCGCCCAAAAGCCACCAGAACCTCGTACACCATAGCTCAACATCCAAAACGCTCTAAATAGTAAAAAACAAAGGATTATGAATCAAAAACAAGCTATCATCCCAGATTTTTGACTAAGTGCGTCGGCAACCACATTAGTCCTTGCCCGAATGGTACTAGAAGTTAGTGGTCATAATCTTTCAGAAGTTCCAACCAGCTTCTCTGTCTCATGTTCAGTCTCGCTGAGTAAAAATATATTTAGACTCTTAGATCTGTAAATATATCACACGCTTCACCATACATATAGTGTCACTAGATCTTCAATGCAAAAACCTACCGCAGCAACCCAGATCTGGTTGGATAATTTACTTCTAGGCTTCAGTTGACTCGAAGCGTAGGTGATCACTTCCCATGGTTGCGTCAAAACACAACCCAAACTTTTTCTTCGATGCATCACTATATACTGAAAACACGAACCTGATGAAGAGTAAAATCGGAGCAACACCAATCGTCGTTTCAATTCTCTAAACTCTCCTGACGCTCATCGTCCACACAAACCTTCTCACCCTTTTTTCATCAACTGGGTAAGAGGTAAAGCTAACCGGGAGAAAACCCTACAACAAAACGTCGGTATAGCCAGCAAGCCCCAGAAAAACTTCTCACCTCCTCACCGTATAGGTCTCGGCCATTTGAGGTGATAAGCGTCACTTTTGATGGTCCATAATGATGCCGTCTGCAGATACCAATATGAACCAAGAATGTGAACTTGCTGTAACCAGAACTCGCACTTCCGAAACTTCGCATACACCTTCTTTTGTCTAAGAATCTCCAACAACAATGCTCGTAGATGTCGCTCAGCTCTTCTTCAGACTTTGGAGTAAACGAGATGTCGCGATGAAAACAATAACTAACTTATCAAGTACTCATGGGAAAATACGGTTCATCAAATCCATAAACACGGCAGGAGCATTAGTCAGACCGAAGGGCATAACCAAGAACTCGTAGTGGCCATAACGCGTACGAAAAGCAGTCTTAGAAATATCCTGCTCTCTCACACGAAGCTGGTGATAACCAGATCGCAGATCAATCTTAGAAAAATATTTGGCCCCTTGCAGTTGGTCAAACAAATCGTCGATTCGCGGAAGAGGATAGCGGTTACGAATCGTAATACGGTTGAGTTCGCGGTAATCAATACACAAGCGCATGCTCCCATCCTTCTTCTTAACAAATAAGACCGGTGCACCCCAAGGCGAAACACTGGGTCTAATAAAGCCATTCTCCAACATCTCCTGTAACTGCTCCTTTAACTCCTTCAATTCAACAGGTGCCATACGATACGGAGCCTTTGAGATAGGTTCAGCACCGGGAATTAACTCAATGCCAAATTCAATCTCTCTAGCCGGAGGAAGTCCAGGAAGTTCATCGGGAAAAACCCCCATCAGTGAATTCACGAACAACAGAAAGATTTTCAATATTAGGACTCTCCAAAAGATGTGTCCATAACAGACGCCAGAAAACCTTGGCACCCATGAGAAATCAAGGTACGTGCCTTCATAGCAGAGAAGAGCGAAACGGACTTAAGCAGTGAGGATACCATGAGAAACAAATTCAGGTGGGCGAACGTTACCAAAGATCACAGTCCTAGCATAGCAGTCAATGGTAGCTCGATGAGAAGCCAACCAATCCATGCCAAGAATCACATCAAAGTCGAACATATGGATAGGAAGTAAATTCGCAGGACGAATACGATCATCAAAACGTAGAGGGCAGTTAACATATTCATGGTCAATAAGCATATGGTTCTTCATTGGGGTTGAAATGATTACACGTTCAATTAATGGTGTAGGAGTCATATTAAGTTTCTTAGCAAAAGTGGTAGCAGACCGAAACGCAAGCGGCTTTAACTTAGTAAACCTTTCGATCCAAACATGAATCCCTTGGGGTATAGCATCACCACCACCACCACCACCTGAAGATCCAACACCATTCCTGATGTCATTGGTGATCTGAGTTCTCAAAGCAGCAGTAAGGTTAGGGAGAGCATTGGCCACAGCAGCATTAATCATGGCCTCGAAGTTAGGAACATCGTCATCCGAATTTCTACGGGTAGTCACCATCTGAACGATCGAGAAAACGATTAGCAAACGAAAACAAGATAGGTTACGGAAGAGAGTTACGCAGAAGGAACCTAATGTCTACCCAATCCTCACAGGTCATAGCCTAAGCTCTAAGGTCATAAGACCTCGTCATGATTAACCTGGCTCTGATACCATAAATTGTAACGCCCCGACCCAAAAGGGTAGAAGTATTACAAATATGGTGTGACATCAAAAGCATACATAATCATAACACAAGCATAAACAGCGGAAGTCTTAAATAAATAACCAAAGGATAATAAGTCAACATGACTTAAGGTACATAAGTTCTCAAGGACAGACAATCCAAACGAAATAACCGAAATAACAAATGTCTTGAAAGAAACAATTCATATATCAAAACTAAGATCTCTAGGGTAAGTCCACACTCAGCACTCATAGCCTGAAAGCAACCCCAGCTCCTAGCTTAGATACCTGCCGCAGGAAAAGAAAGTGCGGCTGAGCTTACAAAGCCCAGTGAACAGATATATATAATCGAACGCAAAAGATAACGGATAATCAAAGGATACGATATAAGGTGCAAAGGATATCACAAGACATGATCAAAGGAATACAAATATAAGGTAAGACAAATCAAAAGTCAATTCATAGTGTAAGGTAAAATGAATCAGAAAATCGAATCAAGTCCAATTTCCAAGCCCAAACAAATCATATCATAGTAACCATGGAGTCGCGAACTCTAAAATTTGTGAAAGACGTAGAATGCACCCAAACATCAGTCAGCAAATATACAAATATCATAATGTCATAATCCATCGATTCATAGTGTAAGGTAAGATGAATCAGCAAATCGAATCAAGTCCAATTACCAAGCCCAAACAAATCATATCATAGTAGCCGGGACGGCGTGAGAAATCACTCACTCACACATGAGTCATGCCAAAGGTGCATCAATGACACGGCCATGTTACCTTCATGGCTAGGAAACAAATAGTGGCTTGGTTCTCAAACTGAAGGGTTCAAAGCAAAGTCATATCAAAGTTTATTTCAAAGGGATCATAGCAAAGGTTCAATGCCAAAGGTTCAAATATCAAAGGTAGCATAGCAGGGTTCAGATAGAACATAATAACAGATCATATAAGAGAACCAAGATAAAAGGCTCAGAGCAAATGTAGCAAATCACATAAGAAATCAAAGATAGAGAGGAATATGTCATGAGAAACCTTAACGATAAGGTCAGAATATCTGTACCTTATTTCGAAGCAAAGCAATAATCAAAGAAAACACCACAGGAATATCAAAATCACTCCCTCTTGACCGAACCTAAAGAAATGATAAATTCGAATTACAAACCATTCATTTAAGTTATACTTTCTATTTTTAGTAACTTTCCATTTTTAGTAACTTTCCAAAATTAGTAATATTCATCATTTGAGATTCTATTAAGTATTTTGAATAGTTTAGGGACTTAACATGTCAACCTTACAAGTTTAGGGTTAAATATGACAACTTTCCATATTTTAGGGTTTAATATACAAAATCAACAATTTTCAAGGTTAAAAGTGTAAATATCAAAGTTTCACATTTTATTCAGATTATACCTTCCATTTTCTGTATTTACAAGTCAAACCCTTAATTTATACAATTTACATATTTAGCCCTTTTTGTTTATTAATTATTTAAACAATATCTTTAATTATCCATAATTACAAAACAAGTCCTTATAGATTCAAATATGACAAATTCATACTTTATACATTAAATACTAACCAAACCTTCCACTTTTCAGAATTTACAATTTCAGTCCCTCTATTTTAATTAATTAATTTCTAATTACTTATTATATGTAATTAACCATTTTAATCCAAAATAATATCAATATGACATTTTATACCCCCAACTTATTTTATACAGAATATAATAAATATAATAACATGTTTAAAATAGACCTCATAGTTTCAGAAATTACAAATCACCCCCTTATACTTTAAAATCACAATCGGCTAACTAATAAATCCACAAAACCCTAATTTAATTTTTCCCAACCACAAACATAATTATTACCCAATCATTAGCATTAAATGCACCTGGAAAAATTAACAAAACCCTAACCCTAATTTGTTTAAACATTTTTCTTTCCTTTTCCCCTTTATTCGAAATTCGGCAAACAAGATAAATCCTAAATAAATTTCCGAATCTCTCCTAAATTTTTCCAACAATTTATCTGAGTTACTTATGATATATACAACCTTAGAAAAATATAAATCAAGTGTACAATCATTTTTGAGCCGGTTTCATAATTATTTCGAAATTAGGGTTTTTAACTTGTTTTAATTTATAAAATCGATATAACATGCATGAATATTTTTCTTACGTATATTATGGATTAGAATGATGAAAAATGAGATACAAAAATACCCTTGATGATCCTTGATGATTTGATGAATTTATGATATTCGGTTGAGTTAATTCGAACCAAAACAATCACCACGATCGAACCAAACAATCTACGATCTTCCCACTATTTTTCCCACCTTCCTTGATCTCCAAAATACCTTAGAAAAATAGTCTTAGCCTTGGAAAAATTCTTGATGCCGCCTCCTTTGTTTTTAGGGTTTCGGTGGTTTTGGTTTTTAGGTTTAACAAATAAAATATGCATAATAAATATAATAGGGTATTTTGGCCGATTTTATGGGCTTTTAAAAAAAGACTAAATCAGATTTTAAACTTAGCCAAATCATTTTGTAATTATCTTAATTTATTTTATTTAATTTGTAATGTATAATTAAATAAATATACATAATTTCGGCATAATTATATAACTTGCAAAAGTGAACCAATCATGATTTTAAAAACTTGCACTATTTTATTTTTGTACTTGATCCAGATTTTTTTTTATATTAATTGTTAAGTATTAAATAATAAATATTAATATTTTCGGCTTTAAAGTTTTGTTTGTGTATACTCATTCATGAATTAATTACTTTTTCATTATATAATATAGTATTTTAAGTCTTTACATAAATTTCAGTGAATTGTCATTGATGTTATATTTTATAATTTCTAGAATTTGTAAAATGAATTTTATTCATGCTTGTTATATGTACTTTTCTTCATTGAGGGGTTTATTTTGGTAATTGTTTACACTTGTGAGCTTTTTTAGGTTGTATAGCGGTTTGTTTCAAGAGTGGTACGTACCCGATGAAGACATTGGTAAGTTCGGGTCCCTCGATGCATTGCCTCTTTATTCCTCTGCATTCCCAATCTGCTTTTCACGCCTTTGTGCCACTCCATTTTCCTCCCGCCTTTTTCTTTAACTTTGTGAAAGAATCTCTCTTGAATTGTCCTGGAGCTCCAGTCATTCAAAACAACCATTCCCTTTGGTGATTTTCCCCAGTCACTTTTGAGTATTTAGCAACGTTCTGTAGTGCTGCCAGAGCTCCTGCTTTCTGAAGTCTCAAGCAAAGTGCTCCTATCTTGTGTACATTTGTGGCATTTCTGAGTACACGGGCATTGTGTTGAAAATGACAAGTGGTTGCTCTGTTGGGCTATGATGTCCGTCACGTATGGCTTGTCTTTTCACACCGACCCATGTTGTAGATCTTGTGGCGAACATGTTCTGTCTCTTGAAGGGATAACAAAAGATAAGGTGTTGGTTGATGGACCATGGTTTGTTTCTGGGCATGAACTCATCAGCCTCCTTTTGTTACCAATTTGTGCTTTCCGCTTAGTATACTGTGATGTTGCTGGTACATCAGGTGTTGGGGCCACTCAATAGTCTCATCCTACGTCGTTGTAGGTCTGGCAGACGCTGACTATTTCCTTTAAATTGTTTATGCAGGAGAGTCCACTGATGGTACTTGTCAACCTTCTCAGTTTCCTATTAGCATCAAACTTGGTACATATCAGGAGTTAGCTGCTTTGTGAAGACGTTCAGTGTTTGTGGGAACATCGTTCTGTGCGCTTTTGCCTTTAGGTTCCTCACAACTCGATTTATCTAGTTTCTTGATTTTCACGTCTGCGTGACACTACGTGTCCATCATCTTCTTTCTTGAGGTACTTTCACAAATGACATTGAATATTGCATCAGGATCCTAAGGGTGTTGTACTTAATTGATCTATTCCCACCAAGTTCAAAGAGCCTCCGTATAGAGTGCAGGTGGCAATTAACCATTAAATTTTCAATAGCACAACAGATCTGATATTGAAAACTGCTTCACAGCTTTTTAATCCACCTTGGTTAAACCGACAGTGTCGCTCCTTCATTTCCTTTAAAGTTCAAAGGTTGGACACTGTTCATGAAGTCAGCCGTAGAAACAAGGGCGCTTGCGTGTTTGCGCATTCCTTCGGTATCCCTTGTCTGCGAACTGTGGCTTCCGTTCTCCATTGGTGGAGTCTTCGTAGAAGAGCTAGAATCAATCATAGCTTTGATACGGGCATCTGGGGTCATAGTTGTTTTGGTTTGTGTTGTTAGGAGGGTATTGGCTACACTCATACTTGTCACAGGCTGCCTTATGAGATTTGTCTATTAATCACCAATGACAAAACGCACGTCTTCCTCCTTGGAGGGTCAGTAAATCTCATGACGAGATATGCAAAAATTTATTCAGATGATTGACAACACACATCTCAGAAGAGAGGTATTAGTGGTTACAAAACATAACACATCTCTATTTCATTTATAACTGGAAAAATGTTTGTACTTGTATGTGAAATAGTTTTTTGGTTACACATAATTACATTAACAAAAGGATTTCTATAGGCCAGTCTGTATGTGTAGAACAGAGGAGGGGATATTCCCTAATATTTCTTAACATGCTTTGTGGAACGTTTTCTGAACAAACAGCCTATCGAATAATAAAAATGACAATTAGACACTAAATGTGACTATTCAGAATCTCCTGTAAGAAAGACAAGGTTGATCCTTGATTGTGAATGCTCGGTTGTGAGCTCTAACATCTTTTTTGGTCCTGGCTGTGCTAGCTCTTCTACTAGTCCCTTTTGCGATGCGTTTCTGAGCTAACAACTGGCGCTGCATTTTTAGGTCAGCCATTCTCTCGCCCTCATAGATCGTCTAATCACTCGAGAGTCTCTGTACTATCTGTGGATTATAGACCTAACTATCCTAATTAACTGTAGTTCTCTTGAAGCTCTGTCATCTCAGCGGCCGCAGTCCTGTGGAGGCGAGTGTCTCATGTAACCTGGTGGCTGTGTCTTGATGAAGAGTTAACCTTTGGACCACTATCAGTCTGTGTAGTCTGATGTGCATGGAGCAGGGGACTCTGTGTGTATTATACTTGCTGTCACGAATTGGGTCTAAAGCTCATTTGGACCGCTGACTCAATCTTATCGATGATGCCCAAGCCCTTTCAGGCTAGCATAGGCCTCCTCCTACTATATATTATACCGTGTCTCCTATGCGTGTCATTGCTCTATCCCCCCATAAGTACAGTCGACCTGCTGCGAGTCCATTAGTAGAATTCTGCTGTTTTTTGTTGTGACATGCGAGTTCCCTATTATCCTGAGCGCTTCCTCTGAGATAGAGCTAAATATGTCTTGTGTTGCATGCTCAAGGAGTGACTCTCAGCAAGCTCTGTGACTGTAGTTATTGACGCTATATTTCTCCTCTGTCATGATTGCGATATCATGAATGCCCTATGCCGGATCTACCCAAAGTATCGCTTAAACCATAATCTAAGTCTCAGCTAATACCCTCGTCGTCTCTCTGTATATCTAGGTGTTGACAAACCCATGTTGGTGCGACCCCGTCGACTCCGGGATGTTAGGTCTAGCATGTAGAACTTCTGTCCTCGACGCCGGTTCATCCTGGTGCCGCTATAGAGGCAAGTAACAAGTTTGACGCTCTCTGCGGGGCATGGCTCCGTCTCTCAGAGTTCAGATATATCATCCACTATGGGTTCAGCAGGTAGTTGGTTGTATTAAGGTTGTGGGTAGTGGGGTGATGGTTATTTTAATTGCGCGGCAGCAACACGCATGCATACTATGGGCCTTGAGTGGAGCGTATCTCCGAGTGTCTAGTTTTTAGGTTGGATTACCCAGGATGTGAGTTGGTTAGTATGGTGATGGCACAAGTTGGTGGTTGTTTCATCGATGTCGTGGCGAGGAGGCGGCCGTTATTTTTATTGCAATCTCTTAGCAAGCGCTTCCCTTTGCGATGCGTGTTGGTTGATAGTTGGAGATAGGTGGTGAGGTTGGTGGAGTAGACACGCATATGCTAGAAGTCTCTCAAAACCCACTGTGCTCTGTGGAAGGGATTATGGAGCTTGAACGTGCGTTGATAATATCTAAGCTCCAGTGGTTGGTTGTGTTTAATGTCAGTGCGAGAGTGGTGGTTATAAACAGGCTCTGTTTCCTTAGGTGGGAGAAACAGCTCAACAGTAGGTGCCAAACATAGTGCGAGTCAGTCCGGAGCTAAGTCGCTCCGTCCTTCCTCCCCTTATCCTCCTCGATGCTTCATACCCTTCTCCTTCCATCGCTTCATCTCATCGGTGTAATGTCCCAGATGACAACACCGTCTATTTATGTTCCCATCCTATCCCTCCGTCTATGGAATTGTCAAACCGAGCCTATCCTCTGGTCTCATAATCCTCATACTCCTCTGGATTCCTCTTAGGATTCGACTCACTACATATTCCTGGAGACCCTCGAGCAGTAGTAGGTGAAAACATCAGGACGGTAGTAGGCTTGCTCCTCAGTCGGAAACTCATGTTCATCCTCCAATGATATATACTCGGGGTATATAGGCTCTGGCACATAGTCAGGATCCTGTGGTACTGGTGGTGTCTGTGGCTCCTCGGAGTCAGGTATGTAATCCGGTGATGGTGGGGCTACCGGCTGTATAGGGAGTCCATCGTATCCTAATACGATGACTCGTGGAGAACCTCCGTCAGATATCTCCTCATCGGCTCCCTAAAATACCATCCCTGGCTCAGAGTCGGTGTAGACGGAAGTGTAGGTAACCGCAGATGATGCAGAAGACATGACTACTATAAAAACAAAAATAACTTATATAAGTATTACTTATAAGAGAGATCGGTATGATATGTCTATAAGCTTTAATTATAAGAGTGGTCTCTATGTTATATCTATAAGATTTAATTATAAGAGTCTTATAGTAATATACGTAATATAATTTATATACACGTATATCAATCAATCATGTAAGCACTTAGTAACTACTAATGCTAAAACAATGCATGTCATGTAAGCATATATCCTGGATGCAAACAAGTAATGTATGTATGTCCCTCGCAAATCCCATTTGTGAAAACAGTGTTTGAAAATGGTTATAGTCCAGACAAAAACTTTTGACCTGGTTCTCTATAACCTTGGCTCTGATACCAATCTGTAACACCCCCAAATCTGGGTAGCAGCGGAATATAATGTATATCCGAGGGCGTTACTTCATAGATCAATAGCACAAGATATGAGAACGACCACTAAACGTGTCGTTTGAAAAAGATACATTGGATTAACAAAATACTTGTTTGTTACATAAGCTCATGGCTTCAAATTGTTCAACAGTATAAATAAAGATTTCGGTTTATAACAATTGTCCCCAAAATGTAATAAGACCCCAAATCTTTAATATGACTCTTCAATTATTGACTTCCAATGTATCACTGCACCTCGTGCCTTATTGACTTGAGAAAACATGCTTAAAACGTCAACATAAAGTTGGTGAATTCATAGGTTTATGTAAATCAATAGTAGGACCGCAAGATTTCCAAGTGTATGATTAAGCAACAAATGCAAACATCATAAAAAGTAATTACGTTTTCCTAAGCTCATGACACTGAAGCTCGACATGTATGAATGCAATAAATTGCCAATAAATGCCCGTGAATGATGTTCTAACCCGCAACATCCCAATCCGACATGGTATACGTTTGTTGTCCGGCAACCCGGCACAGTGAGCGCTACTCACCCAAACGGGGATGTCAATCCCAAATAGATCTATTTATAACATTCACGCTCGCAATCTAGCAATTGACAGTTCATGATAAAAGGGCTCAGTGGGTTATCGCTACTTAGGCAAACACGTAATCATAGTATAAAATGTACACTTGCGTCCAATTTGTAAAACAAAGCATGTTCTCACCCCAACGATGTAAATCATTTAAATAATTGTAAAAACATGGGGCTATGAACTCACCTTAGTAAATAGTCCTCTGAAAAATGATAATATATCCAAGTATGAATCACACCGTCAAATACCTAAGTAAATACGGCCAGTCTTAGTCTACAAGTTTAGGCTAAAGACTCAATGTATAAACTACAATAAACTGCTAGTTTATATATACTGTTATCACTTGTGTGGTGGTGCACATGTTTTATGTATTTATATTCACTTGATGGCTCTTGGGAAGGTATACGATTTCACACGTTCTAATACACGTATAAAAGTTATTAATAAATATTTGTATTTATTAAATCGTAGGTTAACTTGTATATTATCCGAATATAATTCGTCTGATATGTTAAGTGTCTATGGAATCACTTTTGTTTATAAAATACCCTTAGGTTTTCTATAATTACCAAACAGTCCCTCTAGTTTATGAAAATAGAGTATTTACACTTTAGACCACTTAAGTTTTCACTTTTACATATATAGTCCTTCAACTTTACAAAGTTACACTTTAGGTCCTTATATGTTTCTAACAGTCCCTAAAGTTTCAGAATGACCAAAAATAGTCCCTTAAGTTATCGAAACAGTGAGTTAATAGTTTTAAACCTTTAAGTTTCAAAATTGACACATTTAGTCTCTGAACTTGTAAAAATCACATTTTTAGTCCAAATAAGTTCTACTAAGGAACAATATGTTTCATTTGACTCTAATAAGCCACATAAGCTGTGCCAGCTTATAAATAAGCTCGGACGAGCTTATTTTGGCTTATTGAGCTTATTGGGCACATTAAGGTTCATTAAGCTTTTTAATGGTCCAATCTAGTTTCCAAAGATACAAAAGCACTTGTTAAGCTTATTTAAGTTATAACTATTAGTTTGGGCTTATTAATAAGCTCGGATGAGCTTATTTTGAGTTTATGGGGCTCATTGGCCCATTGAACTTAACCGAAAGTAAATAACAAAACCCATTAAGGTTTCCTTATTGATTCCAACTTGTTTTCTTAGCTTAATAAGGCTTATTAGGGTCTGATCAAGTTGTTTTATACGTGGGCTTATTCATTTAGCAATTAAGCTCGTAAATGGGCTTATTGGACCCAATATGAGCCCGGTAAGAGTTTTAAAGTTTTAGGCTTGATGTCTTAAGGTCTGTTAGCTTTCCTAGGCTTATTATAGAACTTATAAGCTGTTTAAGCTCACAAATAAGCTGCCAAATCTTATTGGCGGCTTATAGGCTTTTGCTAGTCATGGAAATGGGCTAACGAGCCCGATAAGAATCCGTTTGGTTTTTAAAAGGTACCAAGGGTCTATGTTGGTTACTATAAGCTCTCCTAATACGCTCCTAGAGCTTATAAATTAACCGTGAGTCCACTAGGTAGGCTTATTGGGCCTGTTTTTGTATTAAGGGCCCATTCACGGCCCGTTAAGGTTTCTCTTGTATTTCGTTTGCTACTTGCGAATTTAATGAGTCCCTAATCCATAATAAGCCTGAATGTGGTTTGTTTGGTTCTAACAAGACTACAAGTGGCCCATTTAGCTTTTTAGTGTTTCTTAAGACTCGTTAGCAAGCTAGTAAACCAATGTGAGCTTATTTAGCATGCGTAGGGGTCGTGTTCGCCACATGCACATGTTAGATAAGGTCGCATACACGTTCCTTAGCCATCATGACGTGTTTACCATAAAAGTTCACGCATGGTTTTCATTCAAACTCGTATATAAGGGTTTTGTTCTAGTATCGTGTTTACAACAAAAGGTTTACGTATTGTTTTCAACAAAATCGTGTATCAAGTTAGTGTTCACGTCGGTTTCATAAGTTTTCCATTTTTTTTAAATGAAGACACCTAAGCTTAGAGCTTGTTGTTAAATTACTTTATACGTGTTCCTTTTATTTTACACCAACAGGTCGTTATACGCATTAAACATTGTGTGTAACATGTATGTTGTACTTATTTTGCCTAAGCTCACGTTAGCTTATTATTTACTAGTTAGCGTGACATAATGACTAGTAAATAAAAGAAAACAAATATAGTATGAAGTGTATAGTTTGAACGCGACTTACAATGAGTCCTAAGGTTTTGTTTCGAGTGTATGCGAGTATTGTGGCAACCTACGTGCGAAATACATGATCAACAACCAAACCCTAAGCTTCAAAGCTTTGTAACACCCAACCTTAGCTCGTGTATTCCTTATGAACTTGTATGAAAAGCCTTAGTGTTGTGCGTTGTTTCGAAGGAAAGTAAGAAGGTGTTTGTTTGCGTTTTATAACCCGAGACAAGAGAGAACTAGTATTGTTTTTCTTGTTTAAGTGTTTGTCGAGTTGTTTATTTTTTAATTATTAAGGTTTTTTTTTTTTAAGAGTTATTTTTTTTTTTATTAAATTATTTATTTTATATTATTGTTAAGGTTTTTAATTTTATTTTTTATTTTTTTTTTTTTATAAGACGTGTTGGTTCTTTTTTGTTTTTTTTTTGCTTTTTTTTCTACAGAATGGTTAATGTTAAGTATGATGAGTATTTATAGGCAAGAATACTAGTTACATATTCCTAGCCCCAAACAAACCAAAACCGGCCCTAACTAGATGGTTTTGTGGTTTCTAGTTAGCCTCACATTGTTTCTTGTTAAACCACTTAGGTACATTTCTTAATTACATGATCTAAGTACAAGATTTAGCAAAATCTTAAGGTTTGTGTATGTACATGCATGTTGCCGGGTATCCAAGGGAGAAAAGAGAGCAAAATGGTTATTAACCATTGTGTATTTTCTTAATCTAGGGACATGTTGTACAAGGTTTAATTACATAGGATTTGTACATGTACTTAAGGATCATTAGAAGATTTCTAGGTGCTTTTGTTTCCCCATAACCGGCCCTAGTGGGTATTAACACAAGATTTTATTTAATTTTGTGTTTAAGGTTTAAAAGTGGGTATTGGTTTGAGTTTAGGTAAGTCTAGGTATTTCCGGGGTGTGTCTAAATGTATTTTATTGCGAAACGTAAGCCTTTTACGTGACCAATAAAAATAAAATACGCAAAGTTAATAATTATCTTCTTAATAATTATATAACACTTGTTTGACATAAACCTTAATTTATTTGGTGACCGTTTACGTTAAATGATTATTCCTAATCTACGCGATTTAGCTTAAAAGTTACATTAAAAGTAAACGCGTATCGTACCAAAATAAATAGTGACGAATAACAGGAGTCGTAAAATGACCTGAAATTGAGAAATGTTATAGTTGTTGCAACATAAAGCAATGACACTTTTATTGTTGGTCCCACTTCAACACTTCTATAGATCGAATTCCTTAAGTTTGTTTAAGGTTTAGTTATATTAGATAAATCTAACACAACTATAGTAGAAACTTTATGTGAATGTATTAAAGATTATGCGGAATCTAATCTTTAATAAGAAGAATTTTCAATGGAATAGTAAAACACAATGAACATATAACAAAACATAAAAGCTCCAATATTATTAAGCAAATAATACGAATACTCTTAAAGTATTAGGGTTACAAAGACCTTGAAGCTATGATAATTCTATGAATGACTCGTTTTTGATATATGTGTTGGTATATCAATCTCTATGCCCTTTAGGACATTTTTTTTTTCTTTTTTAACAAAGGAGTCCTAAACGCTACAATACTTTCCTACAGTAATCATAATCTTCTAAAACAAATAAACTTATTACATATCATTTTACCAAAATTAATCTCATTCGAATCACATTCAGCAGTACTAACTTCTCACTAGCAGCATTAATCTTCAGAGCATTAACTTTGTACTAGCAGAGTAACTTTTGTACTAGCAAGTAGTAGTTTTTACTTAGCAGTTTTTCTTCTAAGTCTCTGAGCAGTCTTAACTTCCACTAGCAGTAGTAACTTCCTCTAGCAGTAGTAACTTCCTCTAGCAGTAGTAACTTTGTACTGACAGTTGTAACTCTCCAGCAGTTTTATACATTAATTAATTGTTCATCAAAATACGCCAGCAGCACTAACTGTGATCTGAGCAGCATGAACTTTTCAATAAGAACGAGTAGTTATTCCAAACAGCATCAAGAAGCTTTTATATCCAACAATCCTCCCTAAACGTTGATATTTATCTCTAAAATCATCAAGTTTCTTCATTAAAAGCTTTATTAATCACCAGGAGGATGCTTCCAAACACTTCATGGATTCTTAAGCTGTTTTGTGAGAAGTTTAAGAAGCTGATATGCCATTACTTGAAATTATCACAATTTGAAGCTTCTTGTTTAACATATCAGTAATTATAGCAGGTGTAAGGGGATATCTCTTTTCTACCAGCATGTGAGTGTGCATATGTTGCATCCTTAAGGAATGAATTCTACAGGAGTTATATAGTTTCCAATCTAACACTCTGTAATCTTGTTGATTCTCCTAGACTCGTCTTCAAAATTGAGGTTACAAACATTGTTCTTTAATCTCCCATAAATCAAATCTAAGGTCCTTAACTGATCTTGTTGATCCATATTTAGCTTTTACCAATTTCCTCAGAGTTTCAAAATCTTCCCTGTCAAAGCTTTTGAGCATATGACTAAAGACTAAGTACATCTTTGAACTTCCATCAGCTTTGATGATCTGGTAATAGTTTTTATATTCCTTCTTTATGAATATTCCAGTCAACAATGTTTGGACGCTTAGTAGCCAAAGGAATAACATCAATTGCTACTTCCTCTTCATTAGGAATAATTTCCATGAGCTCTTTAATCTTAGCTGCTTCTTGATCATTATCCACTTCAGCTGTTTCTTAAACATCATCCACCTTTTGCTTTTTAGTGACCTCTTATTCTAGCTCATCTCCTACTCTCTTTGAACTACCTTCCACCAAGTTTGTTTCTCATAATCATAAAATGTTCACCCTTTTGAAAGCTTTGATCAAACAATTCTTTGATAGAATCAAAGTCTTTAGATTTCAAGTCTTTGTGCTTTCAACCTTCCATGTTCTTAAGGTAGGTAATCATGGTTTTCTTTTATTGAGTTTTGGTTGGCGGTTTGTTCCTCTTCTTTTCTGCTCTTTTAGCTCCAAAGTGCTTTCTTCTTTACACCAAGAGTTCTTTAAACAATGTGGCTTTTTGTTTAGTTGTGAACTGCTCTTGTTCTTCATGACTTGCAGTCTTTGAGAAACTGATAATCTGGCATCAACCTTAGCTTGAAGTATCATTCATTCTTTTGTTCAAGGCTCTACATTGGCTTCTCTTTCCTCCCTCGATGTCTCTCCTCTTCTATACAAAAACTCAGCTTGTAATCTGATAGCTTCTTGTTCATCAAAACTGATTTGATCTTTCTTCTTCAAAGGCTTCTCAGGTTCTACCATAATTCCTTTGCCTTTGTCCTAAACTTTTTCTGTGGATGGTTGTAAGGAAATTGTTGTTGTTGTAGATGTACCTAGCTCAATAATGACAATTCCTTTCCTTGGAGTTGGAATTATAGCAGTTGTTGTAGTTGTAGCAGCACTAACCTTTGTACTGGCAGCACTAACTGGTATACTTGGCTCTTCTACAACATCCCCTTTTACCTTGGATTTTACACTTTTCAAAGCAGCAAGTGCCAAAGTAACTTCATCAACAGTCAAATTTACATCTTTAGTAGCAACTTCTTGTTCTGCTAACACCTCATCACCAGTCAAAGTATTCACATCAAACATATCAGCATCATCTTGATCATTAACCAGGGTAATGTCTTCATCAGCATCAATAGCATTTATCCTCCCCTGTTTGGATGCATCCTCACCCAAACTTTCTTCATCTCCAAAGGATTCTACCCTAGCTGTAAGACCAACTTTGTATAACCTTTTAAGCCTATGAGTTCTTGACCTCTTTTTCTGTTCAAGCTTCTTGACCCTCCTCTTTAAACTAACAATCTCTTCAGCTTGTGTGGTCTTTGTCTTTTCCAAATCAAGAACTCTTGTTTGTAAATTGGTACATAATTCCATCAATTTATTAAGTTTCAGACTATCCTTACCACTTCGAAATGTGTGTTACCTTCTTGCCTAGCAGGGGTTATTGGAATGTCTTAGATTTATTCTCAAACTTAGTTTGGTTAGCATAGTATCCCCCATGGTTTCTTGGCGCCTAGGACCACCACCTAAAGTAGTTCCTAGGGAACTAGATTCATTAGTGTTGCCTTGGATTGGGTCTTAGCTATGTTACCACTGTCCTGCTCTGCTTCTAAAGCTAGAAGCAGTTGGTGGCAGCCCTCACCAAACTATCATCCAACTCCTTATAGACAGCCTCATCTGCTACATGTTCATAGTTCGGAACCTTGACTGAGGTTATCTGAGTTTGCTTTCTCTTTGGCTTCCTAGGTTTTGTTATTTTGAGGTTGAGGTGGTTGATGGTTGAATAATCAGCGGGCTTTGGTGTGTGATGGGGATTCAGTGGGATTTGCTGAACCTTCACCCATTTCTGCTTGATCTTGTACCATATTGTTTGGAATTAATGGTGTATTCCTTCTCATGAAAAAACTTTCCTACCCTTCTCTTATTTAAATTATCTTTCTTAGTGTGAGAGGGTGAAATATTTATTTTGTGGGTGAGTTAGGAATCCCTTCAAGTTGTATTATTCCAAAATAACTTGTATTAACCTCTAGATACATTAAAATTTAAACACATTAGCATGCTTCTTCACCATTATTTCAAAATATGTATTTGGAAAAAGCTTAAACTTCTGGTTATGTAGCTAAACAGATTAATTGCTGATGCCATAGTGTTCTCACTAAACTCATTCCATGCAGTAGTCTTAGATAACTTAGGCTTTGTAATAAAATTGTTTGATTGAGACAAGTTTCCATTATGTAGATAAAGAGATTCGCCTTATTTAGAAAGTAAGCTTATGTGAATTTTTCTGGATACCCCATCTGTGTTAAGCTGTTCAAAGATGGTACGGTATTGGGCTTTGACTGTCAACACCTTACAGCATCGTTCTAGTTGTAAGAATCTCTTCTTATAGTGATTTCTGTTATGATTATCTACTGTTCTTCACTAGGGCATGTAATCATTAATACAACTTACTTCACCCCTATTGGACAAGTTTTGGCTTGACAGTAGACCAGAACTGTTCTATGCATGAAATTGTATATAGTGGATTGATTGGTAGTGCAGATCTAATTAGGATACTACATTAAGGAAAATCCATTATTTACTCAAACCCTTCACTTTCTTTTTTTGTGGGTTTAGACAAAAACACGACCAAATTGTTGAGTATCTGCAAACTTTAAGATCTACATTATGTTGGGTTTTAATGATGATGATAAAATTGTGTAGGGTTTGTGATAGAAAGTATATGAGTGGAATTGAATCGACAAAATGATTGATTGAAAAACCCTTAATCAAAGTTATTTATGAAAATACCCTCAACAGCTTTAACCTTTCGCCCAGCAGTTAGTAAGTTATGCCTATCAGCATTAATTTTCACGCAGTAGTAAGGTTTTATGCCTAGCAGCATTAACTTTCACCAGCAGTGTCGTTTTATACCGTAGCAGCATTAACGCTTCCCTGCGTAGTAACGTTTATGCGTCTAATTTCATTCCAAACACTCTTTCTGTTTTTAATATATTCAACTCTCTTTCTATTTTTCAACTCACTACTTCTCTCAATTCTTTTACTCACCAAATCACTCTGCTGTTTTTATTCTACACAGCTCTCTTTCTGTTTTTTTATTCTCACTAATTCTCTCAATTCTTTTACTCACCAAATCACTCTGCTGTTTTTATTCTACACAGCTCTCTTTCTGTTTTTATTCTCAGCAATTCTCTCAATTCTTTTTCTCACCAAAACTCTCTGTCTATTTTCTCTAATAACCAGCTTTTCCATCATCAATCTAACACTTTTCTTTACTTTTTCTACAAAATGTTAGTCCAAAAACTAAGAAAATACAAACCATAGCAATTTTCACAATAATCACAGTATTAATTATACCTAACAGTATTAAGTATAACTAACAATATTAACTCAGCAGTATTAAGTATAACTAACAGTATTAACTCAGCAGTATTAAGTATAACTAGCAGCACTAATTATACTTAACAGTAAAAACTTTTAATGACATGAATAACAATACTAATTCATATAAAACTTTATAAAAACATAAAGAGATAAAAAGATTTTAAGGATTTAGCATTCTAATACTAGCAATCAAATATTGAAACCTACTTACATCAAAAGCTTTTGTAAGTAAATCTGCAACATTCTTGTCAGTATGGATTTTGACCATTTGAATCAACTTCTTTTCATTGCAATCCCTAATAAAATGATGTCTAATCTCTATATGCTTTATTTTTAATGAAAAACAGGATTTTTAATTATGCAAATAGTACTGTTATTATCAATAAAGATTTTGGCATGCAAGAAATTGTATCCATAATCAAGTAATTGATTCTGAATCCAAAGCACTTATCCACAACAACTTGAAGCAGCTACATATTAAGCTTTTGTTGTGGAATTTCCAACTACTGTCTGTTTCTTGCACTGCCATGATATCAATCTACTTCCAAGAAATTGACAACCTCCTGTTGTAGACTTCCTATCCAAGCTTGCTCCAGCATAATCACTATCAGTGTATGCTACCAAATCAAAAGGAGAATCTTTTGGATACCAAAGGCCTAATTTTGGTTGACCTTTTAAGTACCTAAAAATCATTTTCACAACATGAAGATGTGAAACCTTTGGATTGACTTGGTATCTAGCACAGGCACACACTTCAAACATGATGTCAGGTCTTGAAGATGTAAGATACATCAATGAACCAATCATTAACCTATACATATGAACATCCACTTCTTCACTATTTTCATCCTTGAGCAAAGGCTTTTGAGTTTCTATTGGTGTGCTTGCAGTCTTGACTTTTGTAAACCTAAATTTCTTTAAAATTTCATCAACATATTTATCTTGACTGTTGATACCTTTTGAGTTTCTATTGGATAGTTCTAAGACAACTATAGTAGAAACTAAGATTGAGAATATCACAAACTATGCGGAATCTAGTTTGCAAAACTAAGAAGAACAGTGAAACAGTAAAACAAGATCTTGCAAAACTTTCAATATATTAAACACAATCAAAGTTACAGAATAACCTTGAAACTATGAGTACTAACTATATTTGCTATGAAAACTATATAAAACTTGATATCTAGATCTATGTCGTAGAGTTCCTTTTATACACCAAAGAAACCCTAATGGGCTTACAAAACGCATTACATGATCATGCATATCTATTCCTAATATATATATCATGCATATAACATAAGCAGTACTAACTATTATAACTAACAGTACTAATAAACTGACAGTACTAACATTTTGTACTGGCAGTACTAACTTTAAAACTAACAGTACTAACTATTATACTAACAGTACTAATAATCTAACTGTACTAACACTTTGTACTGACAGTACTAACTATAACACTAATAGTACTAATGTCTTAGATTATTTTCTCTAATCTTCAACAGCAGTAGTTTCTTCAACCAGCAGTAGAAACTTTTATACCCAGCAATACAAACTTAAGAAGCCTTTATTCCTAACAATCCTCTCTTAAACTTGATATTTATCATGTTAATCATCAAGTTTCTTTAAATTAAACCATTTGTGCTAAGAGGATGCTTCCAAACACCTTATTGTCTTGGTCTGTTTTCTAGTATGAAGATTTTCTTTAAAAGTTCATTTGCCATTTCTGAATATTCATCCACTTGAAGCTTGTTAACCAACATCAAAGTCAGAATCCCTCTTGTCAATGGATAATCTTTCTCAACTAGCATGAATATGTCATGTCCTCTTACTGAAGATACATGGTGAACACCACATGTATCATAAAGCTTCCATACTAAAGGATCATGCATATACCTTTGAAGTTTCCACAGAATGTCATCAGTATCAGGTTCAAATAACCTCTTCAATTCAACCCATAATGTTCTTTCTTTGTCATCAGTTGGATCTGTTGAATTGAATCTTTCTTTAACTAAACTTCATATCTTATCCAGGTCATCTCTATCAAATTTCTTTAACATATCATCAAAGGTCTGATAAGCTTCTGTATGGTTTCCAACTATGATAATTTTCCAATACTTTCTTGTGTCTTTAGAGTAAATCTCCCAGTCTATAATTGGATATCTGACCTATAGGTCTTCAACATAAACTTCTTCCACTGGAACTACCATTATCATTTATTGTAAATCCTCTAGTGATATCTCCTCTACTTTTAGTTCTTCAGTTGGTTCTAAGCCTTTTCCAGTCTTTTTCCTTTTTGAACTTTCTCCTTGAAGATTTAGACCTGCTCTTTTTGTTCTTCTTTTTCCATAATAGAGTCCATAAGCACAAATGAGGTAACCTGTTTGTAAGCATTATCAAACATCTCATTGACTTCATAAAAGATCTTTCCCTTGAAGTGTTCCATTTTGTATCCTGTCATATTCTTTATATATGTGCACATGGTCTTTCTTTGCTGAGACATGGTTTAAGGTTTATTTCTGACTGCCTCATATCGCTGTGTAGCTTATAGCTTCTTTCTCTTGTCAATGATTTCTGCACGTAGTCTTGCCCTTTCTTTAATGGATAGATTTTACCTTTCTTCCTCTAACAGTTTCTGAGCCAGATCCTTATCTGCTTGAATCTGAGCTTAAACATCATCCCAATCAATATCAGCAACTGGGGGATTAGCTTTATCTTTAGTAGTCTCACTTGCAAGTAGATTTTCTTGTTCTGCATTAAACTTTGCTTGTTATTCTGCATTAAATCTTGCTTGTTCTTTTTCATGCAACTTCTGAGCTAATTATTCATCAAGGCTCATCTAAATTTGAACACTCTTTTTGATCTTCTTTGGTTGCTCAGACTCTTGCATAAGGGCTTTACCCTTATCCTTTGTAGTTTCAGTAGTCTCACTTGATGAATGAATAATGATGTTAACTTGTTGAACCATACCAGTAGTACTAACTGGCATTGATGCACCAGCAGTACTAACTGATTCTTTAGTAGTACTAAATATCCTACTAGCAGTACTAACTCCTTCACTTCCAATACTAACTGCTCTTCTTCATCTAGTATAAGTGTTGACATTTTTCTTAGCTGCACCTGCAAGAACTTTAGCTGCACTAAGAACTCCTAACTGATCTTCAGATTGGTCTTCTTGACTACTAACCTTTGTAGGAGTAAATAAGGAAATTCCTGCATCTTGATCAATGTCTTCTATCATCCTCCCCTATTTGGAAGTATCCTTTGAACTCTCCTCATCATCTAAAACTACAATATTGGCTCTCCTTCTAGCTTGGCTTGTCTTGACAGTCTGCTCTAACCTCTTCACCTTTTTGATAAGTTTAGTTAAGAAGCACCATAAGTTTGTTTTGTTTGCTTCAATTCTTTCTCCAAGTTGTCTACTTTGTTTGACAATTTTGTACATAGAACCGTCAATTCATGTAGTGTCATATTGCCCTCATCACTTCCAAGTGTGTGACCTCCTGGGAGAAGTAAATCATGGGGCATGATAGGGGACTTAGGGATGTTACCACTTTCCTATCCTGCATTTATGCTAGAGACAGTAGTGGCAGCCCCTCCATGAACAACATCCACACTTATGAATGCAGCCTCATCTGCTACATTGGTGTAAGTAGGAGAACTGGGCTGAGGAACCTCAATTTCCTATTTTGTTGGTATCCTTGAGGGTGATGAAAGTGGTGGTTGTGAGGTTGTTGGAGCACCTAAGGGTGTGTGATGGGACTCAACTAGGACTGTTGATCCTTCACCCTGTAGAATTGAACCTTGAACAAGCATTGTTGGAAATAAAGGAATGTCCACCCCAGTATATCCCTTAGAAGCCCTTCTCATAGTGCTAAATAGTTTTTTTGTGAGGGTAAGAGCAATATAAGTTCTGTTATGAGGTAGAAGATGTCTCTTATGCTTGTTTAAAAAGAATTGAATAAATCTTAGATACATAAAAAATTTAGACTTACTATCTATGTTTTTCACCATGCCTTCAAAAATCATTTTAGAAAAGTTGAAAGTCCTGTTTGTGGCCAAGCAAATGATAGCAGTTGCTATATTGCTACTAAATTGTTCCCAAGCAGTCTTCTTAGGACTTAAACAATGAAGAATGGTATGGATTAAGAATCTCTATTGAGGGGAAAAGTGACCCTTTTAGAAGGTTAACTTGTCAGAGTTGGAAACATACCCCATAAGTGTAAGTTGTTCAAAGATTTCAGTATTAGGCAAAGTAGTAATACCATCAGAGTCTTCTAACTTGAGATGCCTCCTGATAGATGCCTAAAAAACAAGCTTAACTTTCCCATCTATTGTAGTAGTGACTTGTACTTTTCCAGAGTCTAGGGTGTTTGCAGCAACAGTTTGCTAAAATTGTTGGATGAGTGATGTAACATTTCTCAATTTCAGGTCATTTTACGACTCCTATTATTCGTCACTATTTATTTTGGTCTGATACGTGTTTACTTTTAAATTAACTTTTAAGCCAAATCGCATAGACTAGAAATAATCATTTAATGTAAACGGTCGTCAAATAAATTAAGGTTTACATCAACCAAGTAATAAATAATTATTAAGAAGATAATTATTAACTTTGCGCATTTTATTTTTATTGGTCACGTAAAAGGGTTACGTTTCGCAATAAAATATATTTGGACACACCCCAGAAATACCTAGACTTACCTAGACTCAAACCAATACCCACTTTTTATCCTTAAACACCAAATTTGTATAATTATTGTGTTAATAAACCACCAAGGCCGAATATAGGTAAGATAAACCCACATATAATTCGTCCCTTATGATTTATCTGGCTAGAAAATTTCATATCGATCCCTAAGTACATGTACATCTCCTGATTAATTAAAACTAGTACTTAGTGTCTCCTAATTAACATTTACACAGTGGTTAATAACCATTTGACTATCCCTTTGCCCTTGATGCCGCGGCTAAGCATGAACCAACACACAAATCATAAGATTTCAAGTTAATTAGATATGTACATTTTGGTCTCCTAATTAGCTAAATACCCTAATGGTTAATAACCATTTTTGGTTTCTAGTTCTGCCTTTTGGCCTTGTGGATCCACGGCTAAACATCACACACACACAAAATCCTTAAGATGTGCATATCTTAGCAAATCTTGTACATCCTAGAGGCAATTAAGAATGGTACTTGTGTGGTTTAACAAAACTATGTCTAATGAACTAGAAACCACAAAAACCACTAGGGCTTGGATCGGTTTTGGTTTGTTTTGGACTAAGGAAGAGTAACTAGAAACCTTGTCTATAAATACTCATACACTCTTGCCATTTTACACTCTTACAAAACACAAACACTTAAACATATGCACACTCTTGGCGTCGGATCTTAAACCGCAAACAAACACACCTAATTGCCACGTTCGAACCCACAACACACGCTAGGGTTTATACAAGGAGTACACAAGGGAGTATACGAGCTAAGGGTTAGCGTATTACACGTCTATTTCTCGAAACTAAGAGCGTAAGGACCATGCTAATCCCACCCACGATAGCTCTATATATTTCATAGTTTAATTCTCTTTTGATTTCTAGTCTTATGTCGCGATATATATATGGTATATGTGCCTATATGTGCGTGTGTTACATTTGTGTGGTGCAAGAACTCATTTAAAACGCATGAACTAAGATGGTAAATGACCAACTAGGGCGTAAATGCCTCGTTTATATGAAAACTTGGTCTTCAACATAAACAACGTACATTATTCACGAAATGATAAGAAATTTATACGTAAACTTTCATTGTAAACATGACACTAAGGCTTGGGAACGTATACACGCCACATCTAAACGCTTGCATGAAAAACGCGACGAATAAATATGTTAAACGCACGACATATATTTACTAGGGCAAATTTTTTTGAAACATACATGTTGCTAGAAGGGTGACGGGCCACAATGGGCTTTGCGTGATCCAAATGAGCTCACGGGTTGTGCCCAACCGGCCTAACACAGTTCCAATGGGACGTAGCTTATTTTTAAGCTTATTCGAGCTTATTGGTTAGACTAGGAAACTTAGTAACTTATAAGAAGACAAGCATGCATAAATTAAACTTCTATTGGGCCTTGCGAGCCCAATAGCCACGAACGAGACCAAATGGGCTCAATAAGCCAAGCCAGTGGGCCCACAGCTTATTCATAAGCTCTACAAGCTTATTATTAATCCAACGATCTTATTGAAACTAATATAGGCTCTTAGTATGTTTAGAAACCAAACGAATCCTTAAATGGGCTCGTTAGCCCATTAACGTGAACCCACGAGACCCATAAGCCACAAATAAGCTTAGACAGCTTATTTGTGAGCTTAAACAGCTTATGAGTCTTATTATAAACTTAGGAGGATTATTGAACCCTAAAGAATCAAGCCCAAACCTTTAAAACTCTTATCAGGCTCATATCAGGCCCAATAAGCCCCTTTTACGAGCTTAAGTGCTTATTGGATAAGCCCCACATATAACACAACTTAAAACAGACCCTAATAAGCTTAATAAGATTAGAAAATGAGTTGGTCCAATTAAGGAAATACTTAATGGACTTTTGCAAGTTTTCGGGTTAAGGTTATTGGGCTAACGAACCCAATAAGCCTAAATAAGCTCATCTGAGCTTATTTATAAGCCCAACAGTTAAAATAGCTTAATTGATCTTAACCAAAGTCCTTGTTACTTTTGAAAACCCTTTTGAACTCTTAGAAGCTTAAGTCGAGTTGATGTTGGGCCGAAAAGCCCAATAAGCTCAAATAAGCTCATCCCGGCTTATTTATAAGAAGTTTCAGTTTCTATGGCTTATTTGAAAGTAATAAAACCAACTGCCACTTGTTAGAACTTAATCAGGCTTAAAATGTAATTCTTACTAATTAAGGGACTAAATATGTAAACTTTTAAACTTGAGGGTTAAAAAATATCTGATCAACTGACAGTTTTTTGTAAGATTGAGAACTGTTTGTCATTCCCTGAAACTTTAGGGACTAATGTGGACATATAAGGACCTAAGGTGTAATTTTGTTATACACCCCCATTTTCGGGGCTACCAACGCAGCGGGAACATAAATGGGTGTTTTATTCTAACTACGATCACACATAATTCATAAATGAACGACTCAAAAGAGACTTATAATAACATTGGTCCCAAAATAACAGTTTGAACAATATCCCAGTATTCGACATATGGACAAACCATAGTAACGAAACAAAAGTCACCCATCAAAAGATCGTGTTTCACAAAAACAACAAATTGAACCAATAACATTTTAACAAACGGGGATATTTAAAAGTTCAACAATAGACCACGCAAGTACCCTCCTCGTGAAACTCCAAGTCATCATCACCTTGATTTCCTGAGATAAAAACACTTCTAAAAGTCAACGAAACGTTGAGTGAATTCATAGAGTTTTCATAAACCATAACATGAACACAAGTTTTATTTTATACATCATCTTATAACATTGTGGATCAAACAAGTTATATAATATTTGCACCGAGCTCATGACACCTCAAGCGTTAACATCAACCACATATGTAATAAATTACCATATGAAATAAACAATTTTCTTTGCCCCCACACGAGGTATCATCGCTAATATACCTCATTTCTCTAATCACAATCGTCCGTTCAAAGGTGTTCCCACAATGGACCCAAACCCCTTAACGGGGGAATTCAAGCCCCAATAATTCTATCAAATGTATTAGCGCTCGCTAAACCAAGCAATTAAGCGGTTCATGAAATTAGGGACTTTACGATATGTAACTCGTAAGCAAATATATTTTCATGAACGGGTCCCAGCCATACCAAACAATCCAGTGTTCAAATTTTCAAAAACTATCAAGTATCTTCCCTCGCGGGTTTCAATAAAACAGTAAAGTAAAAAGCGAGACTATGAACTCACTTGATCATGTCGGAAGAAAATAGATCATCGATAAACGTAAACTCGCTCGTCGCGCGTAATTCTAAACGGAAACCTAAACAACATGTATGGGTTCAAGGTTTATGTCGAAAAAATAATAACGACTGCCAAAATAGACAAGTATGTATAATTAAGTAATCGATTATCAATTTATATTGGGTAAGTTAAAATCACACTTAAAGTTTTCTAAGTGAATTTTAAAGTAAAACATTTTTTTACTAGTTTTTTATCACAATTGGACCAAAATCCCAATAGGCCCCAATTATAAGCCCAATAAGTAATTTTAGTTCTTTTAATGGCCCATGACAGACCATAGTCCAATATTAGGCCCACGTTAGTTGGGCCCAATGCTAAGCCCAATAAGCATATAAAATATAATTAGTGATTTTGGGATCTATGGCCCTTTTAAGTTTAAATGGCCTATTTTAAGTTTATGTATGTAACTTGTAAAAATTTTTTCTTTTCTGGTTTTTCCGAGGTCGATATAAGATTAAGTCAGTAGGTTTAATTATATAAAAATTTCCCAAAAGTGGAGTTCTACCACACATCGTGTTTTTGTCGCAAAACGCTTTAAATAACTTTGGTACGGATATATACGTAAAAGATTTTATATAAGTTTAATGTTATAAAAATAAGTTAAATCTCTTTAACTATAAATAATGTACTTATACTATTTACATTTCTAGTTTCCATATTTAATGTTTACATTATAGATTATAATAATTCTATAGCTTTAATTTTGAGTTATCACATACGTTATAGTATTCTTTTTCCATACAAAAGTCAATTTACAATTTTTGGCTGAAACTTACATTTACCAATTTTTGACACCATTTTCAAACTATAGTTGATCTGAGAAACCATCCAATAGATTAGTAGTTCTTCATATATTTAGCTACATTTCAACTCTTTTAAGTTTTTAGCCAATTAAATTCGTAGCTAGCACTTTTTATCCAAACAATACAGCAAGGTCAGATTGTATAGTTTTTAGTAAAACTTGCATATCTCACTCATTTTACTTTTCAAGTGCTGATTCAAATTGCTACTAGCTCACTAAAACAATTTTCCACAACTTAGATAATCAAATCATTACTTTATCATACACAAAAAGTTTCAAACTTTCAGTTCAATTCTGCCCCAACTTTCCTATAGAATTATTCACCATGTTATTTAGTTAGTTTTACCCATTTTTAACCCTATTCCTAAGACACACAAAACCCCCAATAAACTCTTGTTCAACATATTCATACACATTTACAGATTACATTTTAAAATAAATTACAAGAAAATACAAGAATAATTAAAAATAAGTAAGGTTTATACCCACAAAGATGAATGCAAGGTGATGATTTCACCAAAACAAACTTTAATCTTTTACACAAGCTTTGATATATTAACCCAATACCCCTAGATCACCATCCTTCCTCCATGCAATGACCCTATGAGTACATGAGATATCTCAGCCCCTAATGTGTAAAAATCTCCCTTGCTAAACATAAACCCCTCTTGATCACCTTAAAAATGAAGTACACTAGCTAGGTATTCACCACAACGTAGCTACAATATTTTTGATGAGTAGATTGTTTGATGGATTGGTGTTTGAGGGGGATGGAATTTCGGCAAGGATTGAGGGAGAGAGTGATATGTGAAGTTTTCCTTGGAAACTATGGGGATAATGGTTTTGTGACTTGGTTTTATATAGATTGATGCATGCAATTGTTTATCAATACTAAGGCAGACACATGTCTTGGCTTTTGCCTCTTCTCCAATTATCACGCCTCAAATGAGGTAGTGGTGTGTGAATTTGAGTTAATTTTTATAAATCTAGGGTTTATGTGTATAAATTTTTAAAGATAGTTAGGTAGTTTTTTGAGCTAACGTGTATCAACTTAAATAAACACGAGAGTAATACGAAACCACTATGTGAAAACGAATATTATAAAAAATAATACTACAATAAATCGGGATACTTTTCTGAAAAATTTTAGATTTAACGTAAGGTTCAAGGACGAATAATTGTTTTAAAATCATAGCTCGCATTAATTAAAAACGACGATTTCAATAAAATAACCCGATGTAAATAAAAGTAATTTGTTTAACACAATTATAAAATTAATTATGAGATTAATTATATATAGTAGTTACGACTTAAATTCCCGTGTGTCTGTATACAGTTTTCCCTCCTTTTAGGAAGCGACGTCCCGGCGCATGTCCTGTCTTGTCACGCGTCTTCCTCGCGAAGAGATGAGATACTTGCTCCTAAAAGAAATCCTCAATACGCTCAAATCCCCATGTGACTCCGGCCTCGCCGCGAGCTCCAACGAACTTTAATAAACGGAATACCGCTCTGCTTTAGCCGTTACACCTCTCTATCTACAATCTCCGCCGTATCCTCGATAAAATGCAATTTGCTGTCTGATCTGAACTTCATCCAACTGAAAGACCGCAACATCATTCACAAAGCATCTCTGAGAATAGAGACGATGGAAAGTGTTATGAAATTCCATGAAGCTTATCGTGCATTCCAACTTGTAACGCCACGGGCCAAATCTTCTCAATAACTTTTGAATGGCCCAACAAATCGTGGACTTAACATCCCATGTTTCCCAAAACGTAATGACACCCTTCCATGGGCGATACTTTTAACATGACTCTTGTCACCTACTTCAAAATTCTGTCAATATCTTCTTTAATACCCACGAAGGCACTTTTGGTCGACACCTAGCTGTTAACAAGCGGTTCTTAATTTGAACTACTTTTCCGTTATTTCGTCGAACCAATTTCCTGGCCAGTGATTTGGCTTTCCCCAACCTCACCCAACACACGCTGGCGACCTAGCATTTCGCCCATGAACAAATCTTCGGTACGTGTAGCGGCCTTAATGCTAGCATTATAACTATTATTGTAAGGATAAACTCACTAAAAGGCAAGTGTCTATCCCAAACTGCTCCCAAAATCAATCACACATGCCACTGAAGCATATCTTCCATGTTTGGATATTCCTCTCGCTTTGCCCATTGCCGTTGTTCTGGATGGTAGCGTACGTTTCAGTCCAATTGAGTCCCCAAGGCCTTTTGGAGAGATACCCAAAACCTTTATGTGAACAAACTATTCTTCTGTCATGAAATAACCTACACGTGCACACCATGCCTCAGCACAATCTCTTTAGATACAACTGACAAGCTTCTCAATACCATCGTCTCTTCATTGGTAAAAAGTGAGCTGATTTGGTCAATCGGTCCACGATGACCCAAATCGAATCATAACCGCTGGTGGTTCTGTAGTAAGTCCAGACACAAAATCCCATGTCACTTTTTTCCCATTTCCATTCAGTAATTTCCGGTTCTGAATCAAGCCTGATGGTTTTCATAGTGTTACCGCCTTAACCTTGGCACATGTAAGTCACTTGTCGATATATGATGGCGATATCACCTTCATATTTGGCCACCATACAACCCTTCAAATCTTGATAACATTATAAGTAGACCCCCAGGGTGAATCGAATATTATGGATTTATGGCGACTCATGCATAATTAAATCTTTAATCCACCATAAAGCGCAACCATATGCTCTTATCATGAATACTAATTCCATTTTGTCGAATTTCAAAAATTTGCTTTTGCAGTCCTTCCAAGATTTTCCTTCTTCACATTTTCCCTCCTTTAGGTGATTCAACTTGAGCTTCAAGATATTGTTGCATTAAGTTCTTTATGAACCGCGAGCATCAAAGATCCTCAACCCTCAAGGGCTTTTTCTTCCTTCCTACTTAGAGCATTCGGATACCCACGTTAGCTTTTCTCCCCGGGTGATAACGGATTTCACAATCATAATCGCTCAAAGAGTTCTATCCATCTTCGCTGCCAATCATGTATAGTTCCTTCTGGTCCAAATAAATATAGAAAGGCATTTATATCCGTAAACACCGTGCAACTTTCACCACCATTACAAATACTGCACACATCTAAGAGCAAAAACTACCCGCAACCATTCCAAAATCATGTGTCATATATTTTTCCTCATGGTCCCTATTGTCGGATGATACGCGATGACCTTCTCACGCTGCATCAATACACTCATAACCTTTCAATGAAGGCATCACAGTACACAACAAAATCTTCGGATCCCTTCTTGCAATGTCCAAAATAGAAACAACTACATAATTTAATCCATCAACAGCTGAAAGGCTTCCTCTATCTTTCGCCCCATTCGTAAGTCTTATTCTTTGAGTAGCTTGGTACAGTGCTCTTTGGGCGATTAAGGAAAACCCACGATTAATCACCGATAATAAGCCAGCTAAAACCCTAAGAACTAGCCTTACCTCAGTCGGAGACATTCGGAGCATCCAACTCTGATTGCTTCAACCTTTGCTGGGGTCCCCGGAAACACCCTAGACCTAATATCACGTGAACCGAGAAATTGCACAGAATCTAACCAAATTCGCATTTCAAACTTCGCATATAGCTCTCCTTTGAAGTATCCCAAAAAAAAAAAAAAAAAAAAGAAAAAAAGAAAGAAAAAAAAAAAGAAAAAAAAAGAATAATTCTTAAGTGTTTTCTTTTATTGCTCCTCCTTGTTCTTGGAATAAATAAATGGATGTCGTCGACAAACACAATTACAAATTTTTCGATGAACGGCCTACATACCTACCCATTCTCATCAAATCCCATAATACGCGGTGCGTTTGCATCCAAATGGCATTACTTGAAATTCATAGTGGCCATAACGAGTCCTGAATGTCATGATTGGAATAACCTTTTCTCGACACGAAGTTGGTGGCTAGCCGGATCGTAAATCAATCTTCGAAATACACGCTTCGAGCCTTGGAGGTTGGTCAAATAGATCAACGAGATCCTTGGAGAGGGTAACGATTCTTGAATGTCAATTATTAAATTCACGATAGTCTGATTGCCATAGCGAAACGATCCATCCTTCTTCTTTACAAACAATACTGGAGCTCCCCACGGTGATGAACTCGGTCGAATAAATCCTTTATCCGATAACTCTTGCAACTGCTTAGCCAATTCTTTCATTTCTGACGTGCAAAATCGTAAGGCGCGACGCGCCACGAGGAGCTGCTCCTGGCACCCAATTCAATCACAAACTCACTTGTCCGGGCGGAGGGAGTCCGGGCAAGTCCTCGGGAAATACATCCGGAAATTCCAAATAACATGCACATCCTCTAGACGCTCTCAGCAGGTTCTTTTTCGAACTCCTTGAGCAACAAACAAATAACTTCCATAATCTACATACTTCTTTACTTCATGCAACGAACACCACTTTCAATCGAGACACAACACATCATCACCCTTTACTACAAATTCCCCTCTATTTAAGGGGCAAATGTACTTCCTTCTTCCCACATACAATGACCATCGTCATGCCAAGACTAACCGACTCCATTCCAATAAATAGTCAAAAGTTTCCCGGTTCTAGTGGGCATAAGGTCAATTTCGAAAAGTGGTTTTACTAAGTTCAAAGCACAACTTCTTAGAAAAGTATTTGTACTAACACTCATTCCATCAGCTAATTCTACTTCATAGCTATGTTCTACTTTAACGGGTTATATATCAATCAATGACAAAAAGCAAACATTCACAAAACTTTTTTATCGTACCCTGTAATCAAATAAAACTTTAGCGTAACGGTTATTAGTAAGAACAAACCCGTCACACATTGGTCCTAAGTTCTGGTCACCAACTCTCAAGCATATGCTGTAGGTCCACTGGCTCCATTTCCTCCTGGGTTGTACCTGCAGGACAATTAGCCTTAATGTGGCCTTTTCCCCCACAAGTCCGTAGCATGTCACAATCGCTGTGAATTTGGCCCCAGTTCCGCACCACCATCGACCCAACATTCCTAGCTTTGTGACAATTTTCCCACATCTATTGCATTTGATTGCAATTTCCAAGTGTTACATCCGCACTTGTTTACACTTCACGTTATCCCAGCTTCATTGGTGTTTTGTTTCCAGCATTGATGAGGATGAGGATGAGGAAGAGGAAGATGAGGAGGAGGATGAGGAGCACTTAGCTCCGGCTGACTCTGCTATTGTTGTACCTACTGATGAGCCTGTTTCCCCACCTGAGGGAACATAGCCTGTTATACCACTACCCTCCACTGACATTACTATTGGGGCTAGGATTACCGTCCTACATCAGGCTTCCATATCCCTTCCACCAGAGTCAGAGGTTGAGAGACTTATGGCCATGACTACTCCATCACCATCACCACCTATCTCACTATCACCACCCTTTGCAAGAGAACGCCTTGCTAGGTGACGGCCCCACCTGCACATTCATCACCACCGCCTGTGCCATCACCATTACTACCATCATCTGGGTGTCCAACCCAAATCCAGACACTCAGGATAGCATCCACTCAGGCCCTTATTGATGCAGTTACTGCCGCATTACCATCACTTCCACTACTACCACTACCACCATCTCTATACATACCACCACCTGTTGACCGTAGGGATGATATTCCTGAGTCTGAGCAGCCACCTCGTAAGAGGTTGTGTTTGTCCACTCTAGGCTCCATATATGAGATCGGGGATAGTTCTACTGCCAGACCTACCAGAGATCAAGGGGTAGATTATGGGTTTGTCAGCACCATAGATACTGAAGCGAGACGGCAGGGGATTAGTGAGGTTGGGTATGGTATTAGGGATACTTAGGTAGATCCGTCAGAGGCAGTTCCTGAGATAGCACCTATGACCATAGGAGAGGTCAATACTAGGGTCACAGAGCTTGCTGAGCTCAATGAGCATGATACACAAGACTTGTATGCCTTACTAGAGGATACTCATAATAGTAGGTCTCGTATATCACAGCAAGTCGATATGGACTCACAGTCAGTCGACTTACTTATGGGGGATAGGATGACTCTCTAGGAGACAGCATAGATGGTGGAGGAGGAGGCTTATGCTTCCCGAGAGGCTTGGGCTTACTCGATAGGATTGAGTCTGGCAACCCATCAGGAGCTTTAGACCAACTGTGATCATGTGTATGCACACGAGACCCATCTCCAGGCACATTAGACACCGCTACAGCTGCAGGGTACTCTCATTCAGATACAGCATCAGGTACATAAGTCTGGCTTTTAGATGCAGCAGGCTGAGATAGCAGCGCTTGGAGAGACTGATCATAGGCGTCAGGCACATATGGTAGAGACTCTCCGTGTGATGAGAGACATGAGGCGAGAGATGGGCGACATGCAGGCCGAGTTGTTAGGACTGCGAGAGCAGCGGAGGAGAGCTAGGCAGCCAGTACTAGATGTTAGGATTCCAGATCATCAGGATGCTTCTAGGGATGCTGACAGTCATGTGTAGTAGTTTATGTTATTATCTTGCTAGGTCATTGTACAGGCATGTTAAGTATTAGGGGTTTTTCCCCGCTAGCATAGCCTTAGATCTTTTGTATCGTATTTTGTGTAATCAGAAACTATTTCATGTAAAAAATTTCTAAGTTATGAATGAAATAGATGTGTTATGTTGTACTATATACCTCTCTTATGTTAACATCACATCTGTAAATTATTATGTACCTTGTTATGATTGTGACCTCACGTGTTATCTCTTATGATTTAGTTGAATCATGGCACCTGCGACAAGACAAGGACCGAATACTACTCCTAACAACACCAACCCAAACAACATGACCCCGGAATCCATCCAATCTATGATTGATCAACCCCTTCTACGAAACTCCACTAATGGAGATGGAAGCCACAGTTCACACGGGGATAACCGAAGGAATGTGCAAACTACGCGCCCTTGTTTTTACGCTGACTTCATGAAGTGTCAACCTTTGAACTTTAAAGGGACTAAAGGCATGGTCAGTTTGACTCGGTGGATTGAGAAGATGGTGTTAGTTTTCAATATCAGTGGTTGTGCTATTGAGAATCAGGTGAAGTTTGCCACCTGCACTCTCTTAGGTGCTGCTTTGACTTGGTGGAATGGTCAGATAAGAACCTTAGGTCCTGAGGCATATGCAATGACTTGGGAAGTACTCAAGAAAAAGATGACGGATAAGTATTATCCATAGGGTGAAATCAAGAAACTAGAAATCGAGCGGTGGAACCTAAAGGTCAAGGGGAGCGATGTTTCAGCATACACTGAACGTTTCCTAGAGCTAACCCTGAAACTGAGAAGGTTGACAAGTACATCAGTGGACTTCCTGACAACATTTATAGGAACGTCAAATCTGCCAGACCCAAGACGTTGGATGAGAATATTGAGTTGGCCAACGACTTGATGGATCAGAAACTCCGCACCCACGCAAAAAGGTAGTCTGACAACAAAAACAAGGCTGATGATTCATCCAAAAACAACCATGGTCACCAACAACAACCCTTCAAGATGCAGAATATCTCCAAGGTCTACAATTTGGGGACAGGCGAAAAGAAGCCATATGGAGGATCTTTGCCCAAGTGCACCAATTGCCATTTTCAGCACAATAGCCCATGCACCCAGAAGTGCCACAAGTGCAACAAGGTAGGGCACTTTGCCCGCGATTGTAAGAGTACTAGTAACATAAATGTTGCTAATACTCAGAAGGGCAATAGGGCAGCTCCTAAAGGGAATGGTTGTTTTGAGTGTAGAGCACCAGGGCATTTCAAGAGAGGTTTTCCTAAGTTAAAGAATAAGGATGGAGGGAATGGGAATGCATAAGGCTGGGTGTATGCAGTTGGGAATGCAGAGAAGAGAGTGAATGCATCGGGAAACCTAGACTCTAATATCTTCACGGGTACGTTCCTCTTAAACAACCACTATGCATCCATCTTATTATCCACTGCACTTAGTTCCCTAATTAACATCGCCCCAACTCCATTAGAAGATAGTTATGATGTCGAATTAGCTAATGGGAAAATAGTCAGGATAAACACTATTATACAAGGTTGTACTTTAAATTTCTTAGACCATCCGTTCAACATAGATCTAATGCCTATAGAACTGGGTAGTTTTGACGTCATTATCGGTATGGACTGGTTAAGAAGATGTCACGTCATGATCGTGTGCGATGAGAAACTTGTTCGAGTTCTTTATAGGAATGAAACTTTGACTTTTTGTGGAAACAAAAGTAGCAACGGGAGAGAATCTCGGTTGACAGTTATCTCATGTTCAAAAGCTCAAGAGTACATGGCGAAGGGATGCCAGGTCTTTTTGGAACAGATATCCGCCAAGAAAGAGGAGGACAAATCGGAAGGAAAGCAACTTAAAGACGTACCTATCATCAGAGATTTTCCTGAAGTGTTTCCCGAGGACTTTCCAGGTCTTCCTTTGACTCGACCAGCGGAATTTTAGATCGATTTGATTCCAGGAGCCGCTCCCGTAGCTCGAGCACCATATCGATTAGCTCCGTCCAAAATGGAAGAATTGTCAGAACAACTGCAAGAGCTTTCTGACAAAGGATTCATAAGACCGAGTTCCTCACCCTGGGGAGCCCTGGTCTTGTTCGTCAAAAAAAAGGATGGGTCATTCTAGATGTGCATTAACTACCGGGAGTTAAATAAACTGACAGTGAAGAATCGTTATCCACTCCCGAGGATCGATGATTTATTTGATCAACTCCAAGGATCCTGTATTTATTCGAAGATAGATCCGAGATCAGGTTATCACCAGCTTAGAGTACGAGAGCAAGATATTCTAAAGACGACATTCCAAACTCGGTAAGGCCACGAGTTCCAGGTTATGCCATTCAGACTAACAAACGCACCTACAGTATTCATGGACCTCATGAACCAAGTATGCAAGCCTTACTTGGATAAGTTCGTAATTGTCTTCATCGATGACATACTTATTTATTCAAAGGACAAGAAAGAGCATGAAGAACATCTTAAGGCCATTTTGGAATTGCTTAAGAAGGAGAAGTTGTATGCCAAGTTTTCAAAATGTGAATTTTGGATTCCAAAGGTATAATTCCTCGGGCATGTCATTGATAGCAGAGGCATACACGTAGTTCTAGCCAAGATAGAATCTATCAAAGATTGGGCGACTCCTAAGACACCGACGGAGATCCGCCAATTTTTAGGTCTTGCTGGTTACTATTGAAGGTTCATCAAAGGATTTTCGAAAATTGCTAAATGAATGACGAAGCTTACTCAAAAAGGAATCAAGTTTGACTGGGGTGAAAAGGAAGAGAACGCATTTTAGTTGATAAAGCAGAAGTTGTGTAGTGCGCCAATTCTGGCTCTACCTAAAGGAAGCAAAGACTTTGTGGTCTACAGTGATGCGTCACACAAAGGTTTAGGTTCTGTATTGATGCAGAGAGAGAAGGTGATTGCATATGCTTCTCAACAACTAAAAGTTCACAAGAAGAACTACACCACTCATGATTTAGAACTTGGATCGGTATTGTTTGCTCTAAAGATATGGAGACATTATCTGTACGAAACCAAATGCACGGTGTTCACCGACCATAAAAGTCTACAACACATTCTCGATAAAAAGGAGCTTAACATGAGGCAAAGCCGTTCGCTAGAATTGCTGAGTGATTATGATTGTGACATTCGTTATCACCCGGGGAAGGCAAACCACTAGTACAAAAAGTGGTATTGGTCACACAAAAAATGTGTGACTATATACATATAGTCACACACGCAAAAAGTTTTGTGTGTGACAAAAGGTCGCGCGGCCATAGGTCACCTACGGTCACGCATTCGAGTTAGTCACACATAAGAAAGCTTTAGTGTCCGTATCCACGTTATTTGTGTGACTAAATAGGTACAATTTAGTGACCGTAAACAATGTACAACCAACAAAGCATGCTTTTTTTTTGTATATTTAATCACATACAATTAAACATAGAGTGACCAAAAATGTTAATATGTGTGACCATATGGTGTTTAAAGTGAAGAAATGTGTATTT
>BQNB010046970.1:0-43412 GCA_026074375.1 Tanacetum coccineum | reverse complement strand
TACCTGCTATAAACCATGAATGCAACTATTTTCTAAACTAGATGCTATCCTGATATATTATTGCCTAAGTACATGAAAATATCTCTTTGAGTAGTATCTCCCAATACCTCTTCAATATCTATTTGGGTAGTATCTCCCAATATCTCTTTAATATCTATTTGGGTAGTATCTCCCAATATCTCTTTAATATCTCTTTGGGTAATATCTCTCAATATCTCTTTAATATCTCTTTATGTGATTCATGAGTTTAGGGTGATAATACTGTTCTCCATTATAATACTGTTCTCCATGATAATAATGTTCTCCAAGATAATTATCCTTGCAATACCAATATTTCCATTATGATAACTTGTATTCAACTATTACATATCAAACCTATGAATTTCACTCAACCTTTGTGTTGACCCTTCTTTTTATGCATGTTTATCCTAGGTAATTGAGCAACTTATGGCACGGAGTGGCATAGACTTGAAGATGGCTAAAACTTGTTATCATTCACATTATATGTAACTAGATTTTGGGACCTGCCTTTGTAAAACTCTGATTTTAAATGAATGATAACGTATCTTTTGAACAACGTCTCTTTTGGGTCGTTTTCTATGATTATGATTGTTGTATCCATGAAGTAATACCCCAAATTAGCTTCCGCTGCTATATTGTAAAAATAGGGGTGTTACAATTTTCCTTTCCAGGATGGTAGTGAATCTCACAATCGTAATATGCAAGCAATTTTAACCAATGACATTGTCTTATGTTCTACTCTTTCTTATCAAGGATATGATGAAGACTTTCATGATCAGTGAACACAGTACACTGTGTGCCATATAGATAGTGTCTCCAAATTTTAAGAGCGAATACTACTGCTCATAATTCAAGGTCGTGCATGATATAGTTCTCTTCATGAGGCTTGAGTTGTCGAGATGCATATGCAATAACTTTTTCTCTTTGCATTAACACCGTTCCCGGACCTTGATGTGATGCATCACAGTAAATGACAAAGTCATCATTTCCTTCTGGTAATGCTAAGATTGGAGCTTCATAAAGCTTCTATTTTAACAGTTGAAAAGCTAACTCTTGATTTTCTCCCCAGATATACTTCTTGTTTTTCTGAGTTAATTCAGTCAAAGACTTTGCAATCTTTGAAAAATCTTTAATAAATCTCTGATAGTAGCCGACGAATCCTACGAATTGACGTACTTCTATGGGTGTTGTAAGAGATGTCCAATTCTTAACTATTTCAATCTTGGCGGGGTCAACGTGAATTCCTTGAGTGCCAATCACGTGCCTGAGAAATTACACAATACTGATCCGGAAATCACATTTGGAGAACTTGGCATACAATTTATCCTTTTTGAGTAATTCGAGTATTATTCTCAGGTGATCTATGTGTTCTTCTTTGTTGAGGAAGTAGAAGATAATATCATCGATGAACACTATCACAAATTTATCCAAATATGGTTTATACGCACGGTTCATGAGGTCCATGAACACAGAAGGCGCATTAGTTAAACCAAATGGCATCACTTGGAATTCATAGTATCTGTACCTCGTTCTGAAAGCAGTCTTGGGAATATCTTCATCCCTGACTCTCAGTTGATGATAACCTGATCTTAAGTTAATCTTCGAGTAAACACTTGAACCTTGAAGCTGGTCGAATAAATCATCGATCCTGGGTAATGGGTAACGATTCTTTATGGTGAGTTTATTCAGCTCTCGGTAATCGATACACATTCTAAAAGATCTGTCTTTCTTTTTAACAAATAAGACAGGAGCTCCCCAAGGCAAAGTACTTGGTTGGATAAAACCTCAGTCTGCTAACTCTTTTATTTGGTCAGATAGTTCATGCATTTCTGAAAGAGCTAATTTGTAAGGTGCTCGGACCACTGGTGTCGCTCCTGGAATTAAATTGATTTGGAATTCTACTTGGCGAACTGGAGGAAGGCCAGGTAAATTTTTAGGAAAAACTTCCAGAAAATCTTTCACTACTGGTATATCTTCCAGTCGTCTTTCGTCTGACTTCTTCTCCATTACTTGGGCTACAAAAACTTGATATCCCCTGGATATATATCTTCCGGTTTTAATACAGGATATGAGGTTTAGTCTGGTTTTACTTCGATCACCTCGTATAATCAAAGTTTCACCGTCGATTGGGATGTGGACGACTTTCTCGTCATACATAATTCTATCATGATACTTGGATAACCAATCCATACCAATGACGACGTCGAAACTATTGAGTTTAATCAGCATGAGATCAATTTTGAAAGGTTGGTTTAGCAAAATCAGAGTGCAACCCTGAATAACGGTATTAGTGCCTACTAGGTTTCCATTAGCCATTTCAATGTCGTAGGTTGTATTAGTGTAATTGGTGGGATATTAAGCATAGAAGCAAGAGATATGGATACAAAACTTTTATTTGCTCTTGAATTAAATAATACTCTAGCTAGATGTTGGTTTAAAAAGAACGTACCAATGACTACGTTTGGGTCTTGGTGAGTGTTCTTGTCCCTCAGCAAGTATGCTCTTCTGTGGGCATTGTTGTTTGCTTTTGAGCATTGACTTTTATAGTGCCCTTTCTCTTCGCAGGCATGACAAGTTATGGATACTGGTTGTAGATTGCTTCTAGTGGCTGGCCCTTTATTTCTGCAGTTCCTGGTCAGATGACCCACCTTGTTGCAAGTCTGACACTTGATAGTGCAAGGTCCTGTGTGATGCAGGGTGCATTTCTTGTTGGGAATAAAATGCTAAGGTGTTCCCACTTCTAGTTGTAAGGTTCCCACTGCTAGAAGGATTTCCCATTGCTAAGTATAATCTTGCCACTGCAGAGTTTCCACTACCTGAAGAACTTTCTACTGTTGGTTGAAGATAAGGACTCCTCAGAAGTCAAAGGCGCGTATGGATATATTTAGAATGTATTTGATGTATATCTCATATATTTAGGAAATTTGGTTAGACATTATCTTGTACATGACTTCTTGAACTATAAAAGGAGTCCTTAGGTTAAGTAGCATATACATCTAGAACACACACATCATAACTTTAAGGTTTTGTAACCCTAGTACTATCAAGAGTACTTGTATTATTCTCTTAATAATATTAAAGCTTTTTGGTCAATCCACTATTCTTCATTTCATTGTTATCTTCTTGATCACTAAGGGTTAGATTCTGCATAGCCTTTAGTGAAATATTCATTGACAAAGTTTCTCTCATTGCTACCTTGTGTTTATCCAAGGTAACAATAACCTTATAACCTAAGGCACAAGATCTAAGTTTGGGAACAACAAGTGGTATCAGAGCTTGTTGAGAAAACTTTGATCAAGAAAGTATAACAATCTTTCCTCATCACATTCAGAAATGGATCCTTATATCCATAACACTCCTACTTCCACTAAACTCCCAATCCTTGATACTGGAAAGTTTGAGCAATGGAAATTCAGAATACAAAAGTATCTTCAACATGAACACTATGCTCTATGGGAAGTCATAGAGTTTGGTGACTCATACAAAGCCCCTCCAGATGAACCTGGCAAAAGTGTTGCTGCTGAAGGTTCTACTAAAAAGAAGGGAAGAACTATGGCCATCACTGCTAAAGACATGCAGAAGAGGAAAAATGATGTGAAGGCTAGAACTACTTTGTTATTAGCTCTACCTGATCAACATCAATTAAGGTTCAGCAAGTATGACAATGCCAAAGACCTCTGGGAAGCCATATTGAAGACTTTTGGTGGTAATGAAGCCACCATGAAAACTAAGAAGAATCAACTGAAGCAGCAGTATGTCAATTTCAAGGTTGAAGGGTCTGAGACTCTTGAGCAAACCTTTAACAAGTTACAAGCCATTGTGAGTCAGCTTGAGTTCTTGGACATTCCAATAGAGTAGGATTATTTAAATCGGAAGTTCTTATCAAGTCTTGCACCAAAATGGCTGATGTACATTATCATGTCGAGAAACAAAGATGATCTAGACACAATGAGTCTAGATGATGTGTACAACCATATCAAGGTCTATGAACCAGAGGTTCAGAAGAGTACTGTATCAAGCTCCCAAAACATGGCCTTTATTTCTTCATCTAACACTAGCAGTGGAAAGGGTGATGTTCCCACTACTAGTGTTCTAACTGCCAGTATTCAAGTTTCCACTGCTAGCACTGATGTTTTAGCTGCTAGTCTAAGTCATGATACTATCTGTGCATATATAGCTACTCAATCAAGTGGTTCTCAAATAAAATTTGAGGACATCACTCAGATAGATGATGATAACATTAAGGAGATAGACATCAAATGGAACTTAGCTTTGCTAAGTATGAGGGATGATAGGTTCTGGAAGAAAACTGGTAAGAAAATTACCATTCAAGGGTCTGATGTAGCAGGATTTGACAAATCAAAGGTGGAGTGCTTCAACTGACACAAAATAGGTCACTTTGCAAGAGAATGCAGAGCACCAAGATGTCAAGACAAAGGAAAGAAAGAGAGCTACAGAAGAGATCCTAAGGTAGAAGAACCTGCTCCCAAGGCATTGATGGCCATTGATGGTATTGGATGGGACTGGAGCTATATGGCTGATGAAGAAGAAAACCATGCACTTGTAGCAGATGATGTAGTTCCAACAGAATTTGCTATCATGGCCATGTCAATCTCAAGCTCTGATAATGAGGTATATGATGATTCCTATTGTTTTAAGTCATGTAGGAAAAATACTGAAAACCTCAATACTAAGATTAACAAGTTAACTAAGGAACTTAGTGATTGTGAGACTGACCTGTATCATTACAAAAAGGGTTTATCACAAGTAGAAGTCAGGTTAGTTGAATTTAAGGTAAATGAAACTAAGTTTTGTAAAAGAATAAGAGTCCTTGAAAGGGATATAGAGGTTAGAGATAACAAAATTGAATATCTTAAAAATGAGCTTGAGAAAGTGAAAAAGGAAAAAGAAAACATAGATCATAAATTAACAGGATTTGAAAAATCTTCAAATGATCTAGATAGCCTCTTCGGGGAACAGAGGATTGTCAAAGATAAAACAGGTGTAGGATTTAATGAGTATACTAGTGTGCCTCCACCTCCTATACAAGTTTACTCACCTCCTAAGAAAGATCTATCTTGGACAAGTTTGCTTGAGTTTGCTGATGACACTATTACTAACAATAGTAGGCCCACACCTAGTGTAGATATATCAAAAGGTAACAATAGTGAGCTTGAAGGTAATCATCCTTGTGTTGCACAAGTAAAATCATCTGGTAGTATTATGTCTAAGCCTATGATCAAGTTTGTGAAAGAAACTGGTTGCCTTAATGCTACTAAAATCAATAATGCTAAAAATGTTAGGAAACCAATTGTGCAATATGCTGAGATATATAGGAACACCTCACAAAATACTAATGTAATGACTAACAATTCTAGTGCACCAATCATTGAGGATTGGGAATCTAAAACTTAAAGTGAGGTTGACTACACACTTAATACAACTGTTAAACCCAGCATTAAACAGGCAAAGTGTGATAAGTTCACTAAAAAGGTTGTAGGAAAGGAAGAAACACCAAAACAACATCATCCTAGAGGGAACCGAAGGAATTGGAACAACCAAAAATCCCAACAGTTAGGAAAAGATTTTTTAATGCAAAATAAAGCTTGTTATAATTATGGTTGTTTTGATCATTTGGCATCTAATTGTGGTATATGGGTGAATAAGGGAGAAACCTAGCCAAGGCTTAAAAATTCTACTATGACACCCAGAGCTGTTTTGCTTAAAACTGGCCTTAAACCTATTGTAACAAACAAACCAAAAATGAATGTTGCTCAACCAAAAACGATATCTTTTGTTAAAACAGCACATTCAAATGTTTCAAGGCCCTTTAAAAGAAAAACAGTAGTTAAAAATCAAATTTAGGTTCCAAAAGTTCCCACTGGTGGAACAAAAGTTCCCACTGGTAGAACAAAATTTCCTACTGTTGGCTCAAAAGTTCCCACTATCAAGCCAACAGTTGCTGCTGATTTGGGAAACTAGGGAAAAGCTGTAAAGGCCTCAGCTCGTTGGATTTGGAAACCTAAAAATACCACTAATCAAGGTTTAAATTTCAATGGTGTATTAGTGACTTTCAAGAAATATCAATACATTGACACATAAGGAAGGCTCAAGTCAGTAATGGCTTGGGTCCCTAAAAAGAACTAATTCTCTTTTTATCTGTGCAGGGCAACATTGATGATAAAGGATATTGGGACAGTGGTTACTCTAGACACATTACTGGCAACATATCCTATCTTTCTGAGTATGAGCCTTATGATGGAGGATATGTGTCATTTGGACATGAAGGTGGAAAGATTACTGGTAAGGAACAATCAAAACTGGTAAACTTGAGTTTAAAAATGTTTATTTTGTGAAAGAACTAAAGTATAATTTGTTTAGTGTGTCTCAAATTTGTGATAACAAAAATAGTGTTTTGTTCACTGTCTCAGAGTGCCTTGTGTTGGGAAAAGACTTTAAGGTTGATGATTCTCATGTGTTGCTTAGGACTCCTAGACAGCATAATATGTATTCCATTGATCTAAACAATATTGTCCCTCACAAAAACTTGACTTGTTTGGTTGCTAAAGCCTCTGTAGATGAAAGTATGTTATGGCATAGAAGATTAGGTCATCTGAATTTTAAAACCATGAATAAACTGGTTAGGAATAATCCGGTTAGAGGTTTGCCCTCCAAAAGTTTTGAGAATGACCACTCTTGTGTTGATTGCCTGAAAGGGAAGCAACATAAAGCTTCTTGTAAGACCAAGTTAGTAAGTTCTATCTCCTAGCCCCTTCACATTTTGTATATGGATTTGTTTGGACCTACTTCTATTAGTAGTCTTAACCATAAGTGGTATTGCTTAGTTGTGACTGATGATTTTTCTAGGTTCACTTGGACTTTCTTTCTAAAGACTAAGAATGAGACAAGCAGTATTCTTAGGAACCTTATAACAAAAATAGAAAATCTAAAAGACCTTAGTGTGAAAATTATCAGGTGTGATAATGGGGGTGAATTTAAGAATAGAGAGATGGATGAATTCTACACTAAGAAAGGTATTAAGAGAGAGTTAAGTAATGCTAGAACCCCTCAGCAAAATGGTGTTGCTAAAAGAAGGAATAGAACTCTCATTGAAGCTGCAAGGACTATGTTAGCTGATGCTAAACTCCCTGTGACTTTTTAGGCTGAAGCAGTTAGCACTGCTTGTTATGTTCAAAATAGGGTATTGGTTAACAAGTCTTACAATAAGACACCCTATGAATTGTTTAATGGTAGAACTCCTGCTATAGGATTCCTAAGACCATTTGGGTGTCATGTCATGATCTTTAATACCTTAGACAACTTAGGAAAGTTTTATGCTAAAGGGGATGAAGGCTATTTTGTTGAGTACTCTTTGTCTAGTAAAGTCTTTAGAGTATTCAACAAGAGAACCAAGAAAGTAGAAGAAAACCTACATGTGGATTTCTTAGAAACAAAACCCATTGAGAAAGGAGTTGGCCCTAATTAGTTATTTAATATTGATACTCTAACCAAATAAATGAATTATGTGCCAGTTGTTGTTGCAGGAACATCTTTAACTAACATTTCAGGTACAAAAGAAGGTGCTAACCAAGTTGTGCAAGAAATGTGTCCTCCCTTAGATTCATTGCACTACCAAATTGGTTTCATGAAGCTCATATGGAAACCTCTAATGATTCCTTGAGGAACAGTAAAGAAAAGGATGATACTTCAAAAGAACAAGATAGCAATGTTGATGTCCCTGAAAGCAGTGGGAACACCAATCCCACTGCTACCTCAAAAGATCCCTTAGCTGATCATGTGGAGACAGTTTTATCAACAAAAGTAGAAACTGATGTTCCCACTGTTAGGCCATCTATTCACACTGCTACTACAAAAGACATCACATCTGATCAAGTGGAGCCAGTTTTAACCTCAACAGTGGAAACTGAAGTTCCCACTGTTAGTTCACCTGCTGCCACTAATAGTCTATCTATTCCCACTGTAAGCTCAAATGACCCTAGAATCATTTCCAGGGGAGGTTCTAGCTATTCAGAAGCACCATCCTTGGGTAATGCAATGACCTTTAAAGATAAGCTGGAAGATTTCTTTGGAGATACATCAAATTCAGCTAGTTTAACTAAAGTAGAAGCTGACTTAAGCAACATGGAGACTAGAATTCAAGTCAGTCCAACTCCCACTCTCAGAATTAACAAAGATCATCCAAAGAATCAGATAATTGGTCATATTGATACTCCTGTTCAAACCAAACACAGGGCCAAGCATATGGAGGAACAAGGTTTCATAGCCACAATTCATCAAAAGACTAATCCTGACCTCCTTTAGTATTGTCTTTTCTTATGTTTCTTGTCCCAAGAAGAACCAAAGAAGATCTTTGATGCTCTCAAAGACCGAAGCTAGGTAGAATCCATGCAGGAGGAGCTTCTACAGTTTAAAATTCAAAATGTTTAGGTGTTGGTTGACTGTCCTAAAGGGGTGAGACCTATTGGTACAAAATGGGTTCTAAAAAACAAGAGAGATGAAAGGGGGATTGTAATCAGGAACAAGGCTAGATTTGTAGCTCAAGGGTATACTCAAGAGGAGGGAATTGACTATAAAGAAGTCTTTATACCTGTTGCAAGGATTGAGGCTATTAGATTATTTCTAGCCTATGCTTTATATATGGGATTTACAGTATACCAAATGGATGTTAAAAGTACATTTCTGTATGGCACTATTGATGAAGAGGTCTATGTAAAACAGCCTCCTGGATTTGAAGACCCTGAATTCCCAAACAGAGTGTACAGGGTAGAGAAGGCTATGTATGGACTCCATCAAGCTCCTAGAGCTTGGTATGGTACCTTATCCAAATACTTATTGGATAATGGCTTTTAAAGAGGTACCATAGATCAGACATTGTTCATCAGAAGACACAAATGAGAATTCTTGCTTGTCTAAGTGTATGTTGATGACATTATCTTTGGATCATCAAACCCAAAGCTGTGCAAAGAATTTGAGGTCCTAATGCATGAAAAATTCAAAATGAGTGCTATGGGTGAACTCACTTTCTTCCTTGGGTTGCAAGTACTACAAAATAAGGATGGCATCTTCATCTTACAAGACAAATATATAGGTGATATTCTAAAGAAGTTTGGGTACACAGATGTAAGGACAACAAAGACTTCCATGGATAGGGAGAATCCTTGGGGAAAAGATGGACCTGGCAAATATGTAGATCTTTACTTGTATAGATCCATGATTAGATCCTTAATGTATCTTACTGCATTAAGACCAGATATCATGTTTGTTGTATGTGTTTGTGCTAGACACCAAGTGACACCTAAAGAATGTCATCTCCATGCTGTTAAGAGAATTTTTAGGTACCTTAAAAGGTTAGCCTATGTTGGGTCTTTGGTATCTTAAAGAGTCTCCCTTTGACTTGGTGGCTTATTCAGACAGTGATTATAATGGTGATAATCAAGATAGAAAATCAACCACTAGGGGTTGTCAGTTCTTGGGAAGAAGATTGATCTCTTGGCAATGCAAAAAGCAAACTATTGTGGCCACTTCAACAACTGAAGCAAAATATGTAGCAGCTGCAAGTGGATGTAGACAAGTTCTTTGGATACAAAATCAGTTGCTGGACTATGGGTACAATTTTATGAACACTAAGATCTATATTCATAATAACAGTGCAATTTGTATTGTTAAAAATCTTGTTTATCACTCAAGAACAAAACACATTGACATAAGACATCATTTTATAAGAGATTGCTATGAAAAGAAGTTAATTAATGTGGATCATATTCATACAGATGATAATGTTGCAGATCTCTTAACTAAACCTTTTGATGTGGGAAGATTCCAGTACTTGGTTGTAAGTATTGGAATGGTCAATCCCTAAACATGTCTTTGTCTTAAAAGTTTTGTAAAGTCTTGCATAGGATTTGCATAGTTATTAGATCCAAATGTGTTAGTTCTGCTAGTACAAATAGCAACTGTTAGTCATTTTTCCCACTGTTAAGTTTCCACTACCAGTGTAAATTTTCTACTATTGGGGTAATTTTCCAATGTTAGTGTTTTTCTTGGTTTTGGACTAACAATTACAGGTTGAGCATGCCATGACAAGGTCTCTCTTATGTATCAACAATGGATTCAAATCCTATGTACTAATGTTGTAAGTTAATATCTCTTAGGTTGGGTTAAGGAACCTCTAGGATCAGGGTATTTATAGAATACTCAAGGCTGATCTTAGACTGTCCCCACTGGTGAAGTAAGATTTTTTAAATCTCCAAGGCACTGTAGTGTAAGTCTTTATTCATGGGTTATACACAAATTTGGTTATCAAGAGCTACCCTCATGTCTAGCTAAGTGATTTTAGTATGTATGAGGTGTACTGAGACATTTGGGTGTGTAGTTATTAGAGAAGGGACCTATAATGCCAAGATATTTGACTTGGAATGGATGTGGTACGGTAGTGACTAAGGGAACTTTTATAATGGGTTAAACTGGGATTAAGTGATAAATATGTGTATGAACTTTCTTCATGGGTCAAATAGTGAGCAACGGACTCATGAATTCATGTATCTTGTTTTTGCAGGTGTGTATGTATGGATAGGGTAGGCTTACTTTTGATTATTGAAGAAACGTTTATACCCTTAGGAATATTTCCCACTGTTAGACCAAAAGTTTCCACTGCTAGGCTTAGTTCCTACTGTTTGACTATGTTTACCACTGACAATATAGTCGTTGGCACTGTTGGGCTCAAAAGTTTGTTGCATTTATTAAATAGCCGTTGAGATTTTTGGGCCGCTTATGTCTCTATATATCTTCTTAAAATACAGTTTTCAAGATAATCTATTCTTTTAAAAATATCTTCTCATTCACGAATATCAATTATCTTGATTTCCTCGATCATAACTCTTTTAAGTGCCACTAAAATCTTAATTGAAGTTGCCCACGGTACCAATTCATCTAATAATCTTTCAACCTAAACCTTAAACAATGTCTAAGCTTCTGTTTTGCGACTACCACAACATGGTGGCAATATTGGAGAAAACAGAGCATAACACCGACTTCCAGCAGATAGTGGACTTTCTTGGAGCTTCTCCTTTAAGGTATGCTTTATTGGTTCATCCCACTATCTATGTTTCACACATCCGATAGTTTTGGTCGACTGCTAGGATCGAAACAGCGGATGGAGAAACACATATTATTGCTAAAATCAATGGCGAGCAAGTAACCGTCTTTGAATCATCTCTTAGGAGGAAACTCAAACTAAAAGATGAGGAAAGGATTAGTGATTTGCCTGACACTGATCTTTTTAAAAATCTCTCACAGATGGGTTATAATATTTTGCCAAATCAAAGATTTTCGTTTCAAAAAGGTCAATTTACCCATTAGTGGAAGTTTTTTATTCATACCATCATGCAATGTTTAAGTCCTAAAAGTACTGCCTTTAATGAATTTAGTAGTAATATTGCTACTGCTATTGTCTGTCTTGCAACAAACAGGGTTTACAATTTCTCTAAAATGATTTTTGATGGTATGATCGCAAATATTAAAAGAAAGGGTAGCAAGAAATTTCTAATTTACCCTAGGTTTCTTGAGAAGATTTTAAGAATAAGTTAATTTGGGGAAATTAAACATACTGCAACTTACCATGTCCCCTCTCAAACTGCCAAAGTTTTTACAACTCTAAGGGTCAATAGCCCAAGTTTTTCTGGCAGAAATGTTAGTTTGTTTGAATCTATGCTTGTTCCTCAGGGTGAAGGGCCAGTAAACCCAACTAAGCCCCATCACACACCCTCACCTCCCCATGTATCTCCACCTCAAACAGAGCAAACTTTTTCTCCTCATCAATCCCACATATCTTCACCTCAATAAATTCACTCATCACCATCTCCAGCAATACAAACTACCCCATAAGTATCCCTACCCCATACAATAAAAACTTCATCTCCAACTCCAACACCTATAAGACTAACAAAAAGGGCTATACGGATTGCCCAGTCTAAAGCCCTTACACCAGGAGCAAATGAGTCTGCATCTCTTTTAAGAGATGACAGCCATGGAGAGGCTTTCCCTACTGCCACTAGCTTAGATGTAGGGCAGACCAGGGAAAACATACCTAAGACCTCTGCCATGCCCCATGAACCATCACCAAGGGTTACTTCTCTTGATGGTGGTGAGGTCAGTATGCAACAGACACTTAATGAATTGATGGCATTTTGTACGACATTGCAACATCAACACACTCAGATGGATGCCAAGATCCAAAGTCAAGATCTGGAAATCTCACAGTTAAAATCCAGGATCAAGACTTTGGAGGATGCTCAAAAGAATAGAGAAGGTGTTCAAGAGGATGCTCCAAATAGGGGAGGAATCATGGATCAAGGGGAGGAGTTTGGCATAGAAATAGATAGCAATAAGAGCACTAACAAAGGAAGTAAAAGCACAGGGGAAATGGCGAATGTTTTGAGCTCTATGGGTGCTGCTAATATATTAGCCAGTGGTGGGTTAAAGGAATTTGTTACCACTGCTAGTCCACAATTTTCCCCTGCTAGTTTACAAGTTGCCCCTGCTAGTGCAACTGATGCCCCTACTGTTGCCACTGCTAGTACAAGAATTCCCACTGTTGTTACTTCTGTCACTACCAGACCTACAAAAACTTATACAAGAAGAGCAAGAGTATCAAGAGGAGTTGTTATTGAGTCTTCTCAGCCCTCTCAGACCACAAGTGCTCCTACATTCAGTACTATAGGAAAGGAGAAGATGACAGAACCTAAAAAGCCAAGGAAAAAGAGGGTTCAAGAACAAATGAGTGAACAGCTTGCTAGACAACTAGAAGAAGATTTTGCCTAAGAAAATCAAGACATAAGAGAACAGGTTGCAAGAGATGCAGAGATTGCCAGAATTCAAGCTGAAGGAGACCTTAGGCAGATGATTGATGAGCTTGATAGAAGTAATGAAGTGGTCAACAAACACATGGCAGAATATGAACAAGCTGAACAAGATCTATCATTGGAAGAGAAGATTAATTTGATTCGAGTGCTCCTCAACTATCAAAAGAATTTGGCTCAAGTCAAGAAGTATCAAGCTCAACAATAAAGATTAGGATCCAAGACTGAAAGAAGAAAATTCTACATATCAGTATTGAAGAGTCATGCTGGATGGAAAGCAAAAGATTTCAAAGGTATGACTTTTGACCAGATTGAAGAGGCTTTCATTCCAGCTTGGAAGAGTATACAAGATTTTGTACCTATGGATTCCAAATTAGAAAGTGAAAGGGTTAAAAGGCCTGGAATTTTGTTGCAACAAGAAAGTTTAAAAAGGATGAAGACAGTTGAAGCTTCAGAGACAGAACCATCATAAGAACAATAATCTGCATAACCTAAAGAGCTGTCTGAAGAAGAAATCAAGAAAATGATGCAATTAGTGCCTGTAGAAGAAGTGTACTTTGAAGCTCTATAAGTGAAAAGGCCAATTATTACTTGGGATGTACACTCAGAAGGACAAATAAAGCTGTGGAAGATTACCAGGGTTGGAGATTATACAGAACTCTACCAAACATTTAAAGATATGTTGAAAAAGTTTAACAAAGAAGACCTGGACAAACTATGGAGTTTGGTTCAAGAGACTTACAATTTTGGATCCCTTTCAAAGGACAAAGGAAAGATGCTTTGGGTTGAGCTAAAAAGATTGTATGAGCCAAATACTAAAGATGAACTATAGGCTCTTCAGAGGTACATGCATGATCCCCTAGAATGGAAGCTCTATGACACATATAGAGTACACCGTGTGTTCACTAGAAGAGGTCATGAGATCTTCATGCTTGTGGAGAAAGACTACCCACTCACCAAAGGACTTGCTACCTTGATGCTATACAACAAGATTCAAGTAGATCAATATTCAGAGATGGCCAATACACTCATGGTGAAGATTTACACTATAGCTAACAGACCAAGATGATAAGGTGTTTGAAGCATCCTCTCCAGGTTTGCATTTTATACAAGAAACTTGATTTGAAGACAAAGTATCAAGTTTAAGAGGAGGATTATTAGGAATAAAATGCTAAGGTGTTCCCACTGCTAGTTGTAAGGTTCCCACTACTAGAAGGATTTCCCACTGCTAAGTATAATCTTGCCACTGCAGAGATCCCATTGCCTGAAGAACTTTCCACTGCTGGTTGAAGATAAGGACTCCTCAGAAGTCAAAGACGCGTATGGATATATTTAGAATGTATTTGATGTATATCTCATATATTTAGGAAATTTGGTTAGATATTATCTTGTACAAGACTCCTTGAACTATAAAAGGAGTCCTTAGGTTAAGTAGCATATACATCTAGAACACACACGTCATAGCTTTAAGGTTTTGTAACCCTAGTACTAACAAGAGTAATCATATTATTCTCTTAATAATATTAAAGCTTTTTGGTCAATCCACTATTCTTCATTTCATTATTATCTTCTTGATCACTAAGGGTTAGATTCCGCATAGCCTTTAGTGAAATATTCATTAACAAAGTTTCTCTCATTGTTACCTTGTGTTTAACCAAGATAACAATAACCTTATAACCTAAGGCACAAGATCCAAGTTTGGGAACAACATTTCTTACACAAAGGAAGGCTTCCAGTATACCTACTTTTTTTAGTTGGGGTGACATCATAATCCCTAAAGGTTTTTTGCCTCTATTCTGTTGTTGGTGATCATTGTTGCGGTTGTTATTGTTGTTACGGTTATTCTGGTAGTTGTTGTTGTTGTTGAAGGTTCTTTTATCATCAAACTTTCATTTGCAATCATTGGTTCCTTGCACAGAATTGTGCTTTGTTACTTGATCCATTAACCTCTGGGTTATGGTAATGGCTTCCTCTAAAGTTTGAGACTTTGAAGCGGTAACATTCCCTTCAATACTTCTGGGTAATCCCCCGAAGACTTCTATGAGTTTCTCAAAATTTGGCACCATAGTTGGGCATAAGACTGCCAATTCCTGGAATCTTCTAACATAAGTCTTGAGATCATTCCCTTTTTGATGTAGGGCAGCGGAAGCTAGTTTTGTTCACAGTCAACGCTAATGAACAGGTTAATGGCAAATGCCAAGAAACCTAGTTTGGTTTCTAGTTCACGTAGGAACATAAGGATAAAACGTGAAAACACGTATAAAAATAGTTTGAATAATATTAATTAAATGAATTACAATATGCTGAAATGTGGTTTATATAGACTTAAGAATCCTAATTCTTATCCGACTAAAAGTAAAAAAAGGTAAAGATACTAAAACTAAAAAAAGTAAAGATAGACATAAGAAAATCTAAATATTCTGTTTCCAGATTTACTTGTATTTCTAATACTAATCTTAATATTCTAGAAGATTCTTTTATTGTATTTTCGTTCCTCATCATTCTCCTAATCTTGAAAAGAACTCGACCTCGAGTTCATCTGGAGGAATTGTTGTAGACCAGACGTGTTTCTTCTTCTCTTTATTTCTGAACTTATTATAAGTGCTTAAGTGTCGCGCTTTCCTTGTATCCGCCATTATTAGACCACCTTTAACAAATGATCTTTTGACAAAATAATTACTTTTGACCTCGTTCCATAAAAATCACGATCTAGTTCTGAAGCTTAACTCGGTTAGCCCTTTTATCTCGACTCGCACCATGGGATATTAGTGGCTTGTACAATGTCATGACAAGCTCATCATGTTATCTCAACTTACAGGAACTATTTGGTGTTGAATCTCCTTCAGAAGAGAGTCTTTGCTCATTGTCTCTTTGGGCATTATATTGTTGTCTTTCGTTTGCACCTTATGCAGCTTTGTTGTAGCTTCAACCATTAGCGTTTCATTGTCTTCTATCACTATGGGTGTCTCTGTTTTAGAGATATCATCGAGTGAATACTCAACGTGAATCAATTCAGTGATAATTGGGTTATCGTCTTGGACTACCTGATGTTGTGCATCTTGATCATCTTCATCTTGATGTTAAGTTGGAACAACTCTAATGAGATCATGTGTGTCAAAGGAATTGAGAGGAGTGGGAGCACACGACCAATGTATTGGAAAACCAATTACTTTTTTCTTATGTAAAAGCTAATTTTTTTCCTCACTCGAACTTTTAGATTTTCTATGGCATCCAAGATTTGAGCCTTTTGTTTCGTCTGTTGTTGCTGTTGTTGTGATTGTTGCTGCAGTTGTTGTTGAATCGCTTTTAGGGCTTGCAAAAGTGCGGTATTATCGGTCATGGTCACTTTAAAAAAAACTTTTTTTTTGTGAACAGTACGAATGAATAGTAACGATGAACAGTAAAAAAAATTTAAGAATAAAACAACTAAAAGAAAAGGATATAAGGAACAATTAGGGAAAACCCAAAATTGATCAAATATAGATATTGAGAGTGGTGACCTGATGTCAATTTAGGAGAGACCCAAATTGAAAATTGGTTCTGATACCACCTGTGTAGGACAGCGAAAGCTAGTTTTGTTCACAGCCAACGCTAATGAATAGGTTAATGACAAATGCCAAGAAACCTAGGCTGGTTTCTAGTTCACGTAGGAACAGAAGGATAAAATGTGAGAACATGTATAAAAATAGTTTGAATAATATTAATTGAATGAATTATAATATGCTGGAATGTGGTTTATATAGACCTAAGAATCCTAATTCTTATCTGACTAAAAGTAAAAAAAGGTAAATGTGGAAAACTAGAAGGAAGGTTGAATAGTTTTCTTGCTTTTAAATTTTTAGGTTTAAGTATGTTTTTAATTTTAAAAATTTTAGATTCGAACTTATGTGAATTCAATGCTTGCATAATATGAACAATAGAAATAAGTAAAGGCAAGTAAAAGATAAGAGTTAGAAAGATCAAACCACAACACATGGATTTATAGTGGTTCGGTTATGAAGCTCCTCTTCGGCCTACTCCACTCCCCGAGCACCTAACTCGAGAGTTTTCTTCACTATGTCAACAAGCTCCTTTATGGCAGAGAAAACCGTACACAACGTTGCTTATATCTATTTCCGACACTAAGCTAGATGTCGAGTTCTAATCTTAGCTAGAACCAATCTATCACAACACAACTTCACAACTAGTTCACGACTTCACAACTTCACTACACAACTTGGCTTCACACCTTGAACACAACTTCAAAACTTCTCAACCCCACACCTTTACAACTTCACACCTTCACAACTTCTTAACTCCACACCTTCACAACTTCTCCTTATCACACTAGTGATATCACACCTAACTAACACTACTTAAAGGTATCAACAAGATCCAACTATACTTATAACAATCACCAAAATCTAGTAACTACACAACTTTACAAGATTTATAAATGATTTACAAAATATGAGGTGGATGCAATAAGATTGTAATGTACACTAAGGTGTAATACTTCTTTACTTGATGATGGAAGTATTCTTCTTTTGCACTTGAGGAATTAAGCTTGGATCACTTGGAAACAAAGCTAAATGATTAAATGATCAAAGGATTTAGAAAGAATATGTGGGCTGTTTTAAGCAGAAAGAATGAGTGCAAAAGGTGAGAAAAATATTGGGAATAGTCCAGTATTTATATGACAAAAAGGGAGGAGCGGGGTCTATGGCCGGCCCCCTTAAATAGGGTGTCGGCCCCCTTAAAATTAAGGGGGTCGCCCATGTAATTAAGGGGTCACCCTTAGGCAGACACTCCCCATTTTGTCCTATTCAGGGGAGGTGTTTACTGGACCATTTCTAGCCATTTTAGGTTTGAAAATTTGAAATTCAAAATGTTTATTTTGAATAAAACATTTCTTTTAAATGTAGAAAATGTTTTGTAATTTTTATAAAAGGTTTACAACATTTTATAAAAATTCCATTTGATCATAAAATGCACCAAGCATTTGTTTATTCATACCTTGAAGTGATATAATTTTAAAATGAGTATTTACTCCTAATTACTTGTTTATGTTTTAATTTTTCATTTAATGTTTTTATATTTTGTGATTATCAAAATGTAAGGATGTGAAACATATTAATAATGTTTTTAGGCATTATTTCTATCAACAATCTAACCCTTTTTGATGATTACAAAATTTAAACTCATTAAATGTAAAATTATTTTAAACATGTATTTAGTGAGTTTCATGCCATTTCTCCCCCTTTTTGTAGAATCAAAAAGGCATCGTTGATAATTGCTAGTAAGATCGACGGAATAAGTGCTCCCCCTTGATTGAGGGCACCAAGGAATCGAGCTATGGTTTCTTGGCTACAAAAATGGGTTAGAACAATACAAATATTTCTAACATGTAGCAAGAAAGGAGGAAAAATAAGACAAGTGCAAGCAAAAGTCTAAGAAAGATACTTTATTCATTTAGGATAATGTGTGAGAATGACACACAAGCATACATAAAAACAAATATGCTTTAGAAGTATATCAATACATAAAGAAAAATCCTAAGTAGCCATAGAAGGATTTTTGACTTGCTTGCGACACAAAAAGGTTTGAAGATTATTTGAAGGCCAATTATGGTGAGATTAGTTAATTGTGGATGGAGAGTTTGGAGCGGAGGCGATCATGGGAGGATGATCTCATTGAACCCTAGGAGGTGAATTAGGTCGAGTAAGGAGGAATTCAATCCAATTGATATCCTCTCTTAAGGCAAGGAATTTTTTTGGGTGAAGATGCAACAAGGGCAATAACCAACATGGGTTTCAACTTGGTTGATGTTAAGAGTGTGTGGTAAGTTTGGAGAGTAAGATAACAATGAATTGTTGTTTTGTTGTTGTTGGGAGAGATGCATGGCTAGAAGGTTTGATAGGTCTTGAAGTTGATTGATTTCATCAACAAGGCTTTCTCTACATGGAGAAAGAGATGATGTGTGGTAAGTTTGGTTTTGTTGAGTTTGGTTATCATATTGAGGTTGACAGTGAGTGTAAGCTTCATGTGAGTTGATGTGTGAAAAGGGAGATGAGGGATGTGATACACCTTGTAGAGATGTGGGAGTGTCCTTAATGTAAGGAGTTTGGTTGTCATTTTGAGATGGAGTTTGAGTGTGAGTAGCTAGTGGTTTGAAGGGTGAGATGGGGAATGGAGGTTGTGATACAACTTGTGGTGGTGTGAAGGGGTCCTTGATGTAAGGATTTTGTAGTGTTTGATTGGGGTGATTGTTTTCATGGAATGGTTCATGAGAGGGAGTTGGAGTTTTAGGAATTGGTGAAGTTATATTAAGCACATTTAAGTTGTTGCAAATGCTTGGTTTCTTTCTCCAAATAGGTTTCACACTCATTTTGGCTACCCTTGATGGTTTGGATGTGAGTTTGTTGGGAGATGTCATTAGTGAGGATGAGTGTGATGAGGATGAATGAGGATGTATTTATAGTGGAGGAAAGGTTCAAATTGGGAAGAATTGACATTCAAAGGATCAAATCCAAGGAATGTTTGTGAATTTAGGGAAACAGTAGCTGAGTCTAAAGGGTATTTGATAAAAAAAAGGAGGACAAAATTATTGTTTTACCCGTGTTGTAGGGGGCGGTCCCCTTAAAATTAAGGGGGCCGGCTGTAACATCCGGTAATTTTCGGAACTTTAGATAACTATCTTACCCTGTGACTTTTCGGGTCTGGCTTGACTTATAAGAACGATCATCTAAATCACGTTTTCACGACTCGGACTCTAAAGCAATTTGATGTGAAATGATATTCCAGACAACTTTTTAGTTTTGCCCGAGACCTGGAAACGAGCCGAAAAGGGCTAAAACAGCACCGCAAACATTTAACGAACAACCTACAACGCGGACACACAAAAATAATTGAATTTGTTTTGTTATTTAATTATCAGTATTTATTTAATAAAAATATTAAATAAATTATTCATCATTTTAATGAAAAGCGTTGTGATAACGCAAATGCTCGAAATCCATTCTATTTCGGACGAGGCAAAACCGGTTCGCAAAATGAATAACATATATTTTATTAAATGTTATAAAATATTTATGAAATATTATCAAGCGAATACTCATTTTTATCGGAAAGATGATTTGAAAAATAATGGCGCAAGTTTCATGCGTTGAATCATTCGTTAGGCCGCTCAAATGAGTCCCGAACCAATATATTATAAAAGTTTCCTAAAACTTTCACTTTTGGTCCCTATAAAATATTTACAAAACAAACCCTCAACTATTAAACATATTACATTTTAATATTAAAGTTTTATATATATATAAAATTTATATATTTCATTTCATTCCATCTCAAAATTATACACACACACTTATCATCTTCACCCTCTCTCCCTCCATTATTTCCGGCGAGCTCCTGCCGCCGCCGGCCACCACCTCCGGCCGTCGGAAAAACTTTTCTGGCGGGCTTTTCCGGTGAAGTCCAAAAAGGCTCCTCGTGACCGGATCTATCCGATCCCCACCATCACTCTCCTTCACGCGCCTTATAACACCACCATCACCACCACCGAACCCACGCCACCACCACAGCCACCGTGGGATGCGTTTGTATATGTGGCTATCACCACATAAGGGGTGCGTTTGGCTGTGGAAATGCACATGGGTGCGTTGTGTTTTCATTTCCGCACAAAGGGTGCGTATGGTTTGTATAGTAACAGCTTAGGGATGCGTTCGGTTGACTGCCACCACCACGAGGGTGCGTTTGGCAGTCACCACCACCATAGGGTGTGTTTGGTTTAGGTTATAGCAGCAAGGGGTGTGTTTGTTCGGGTTACTTATCAATAAGGGTGCGTGCGGTTTGTAAGATTACACCACGAGGGTGTTTATTTTTCGGTGGTCATAAGCCCCAAGAAGGGTGCGGTTGGTTTGTGTACACGCACCACAGGTGCGTTTGGTTTCGGGACAGCCCAAGGGGGAGGGGGGCGTTGGGTTCGATCTCAGCAGCAACATAGGGTTTGTTTGGTTTTGTTATATACACGATAAGGGTGCGTTTGGGGTTTAGCAGCCGCGGATTAGGGTGCGTTTGGCTATTCTAAACAGCCAAAGGGTGTGTTTGGTTTTATTCATAAGTACCAAAAACGGTGCGTCCGGGTTGGTTTCTGGACAGCCGCCCAAATAGGGTGCGTTTGGTTCGAGACAGCCGGGGACCGCCGGGGGAACGAGTGTGTCGGGTCGTGGGTTGCAACAAAAGGGATTTGGGATTGGTTGTTGGTTTGGCTGCGGGAACGGCTGCGGGGACAGCCGGGATAGCCGGGGACAACCACCCACATAGGAGTGTGTCGGGTTTAGGCTGTGGGACAGCCGGGGGGGGGGACAGCTGGGATGTTGTCGGGTTCGTTTGGTTTTGTAACACGGGAAACGGGTGCGTTGATTGTGTTGACACCGAAAAAGGGTGCGTTTAATTTAAAAGTATTCGATTAATTTCGTTTATATTATCGATTAATTGTTATATGTGATGAAAATCTAATAAACTTGCGACGTCTAATAAAAATGTGATATAAATATAAAAACGGGATTGATATAAATCTATAAGCGATACTAGATATATTTTAGATGAGAGTTGAACTAAAAACGGACTTTGGCGCGTTTTTGTAACGAATAATTAAGAGCAGAAAATGTAACATGAGATTCGGGATTCGAGATTTGGAAAAGATAGATTTTGGTTTACAAAATATAACAAATTATATTTTGACGGACGTTTTGATATAAAACGGGACTTTTAACTCTCAATAACGAAGAAACTGAATCGAAATCGGAATATACACTTTAATAAGAAATAAGTTATTTTTAATATATTAAATCTGACATATCTATTAATTAAACGATTTGAGCACTTTCGAGTCCGTTTCAGCCTTCCGGCGAAACACGAAAGTTGTTCGTAATGACATTTTACTTTGCCGCGAGGATTATCAGTTTTAAAACTTGAGATATAGCGGGTCAAAACTAAAGGTCAACGTAAAAGTCAACGGATATTTTAATTAATATTAATACATTATGAGTACGATTTTGAATGATAAAATAAAGTCGGTTAATATATTATTTCAATTAATAGTTTTAAGATCATTATTCGGTTCTAAAAACGGAAGGTCTAAAAATAGTAACTTTCTTTAAATATTAGAGATAAGTTATATTGGACGAAAAATAGTATATATACATAAAATATACTAAGGGTTAAGGTTTAAAGACGCGCAAGTGGATTTCTCATCACATGTATATATGTATGTATACATATTAAAATATGTATGATTTCGTCGTTACGATGTACGCATCGTTGATCGTATTTAATACGTGTATTATAATAGAGCGACATAATTATAGGTCGTGGTCGAGATCGTTGCAGATTCAGTTGTGATTTAATTGGATTAATTGATCGTGGTCTTTAATCAATGTGAGTTCATAGCCTCGCTTTTCAATCTTTTGAATGTTTTATAACCCGCGAGGGGGATACATGCTTGTCTACAAATTCTTATACTTACTCGGTTATCTTATAACAATGTGATTGTTTTAAGGGATTTTGTGAGTTTATAGCTCCCCTGTTTTTACTCGTTTTACATATATTTGGGGTGAGAACATGCTTGTTTGCAAATGCATTTACATGATTGATTACAAATTGGTTTACATACTTATTTGCATAGCTCGCTATGGGATACATTATTTGACTTCATTTTTGGTCACAAATACATACTTTACATTTGAAATGATTATGGATTAGCTTAGGCTGATTGAACTGATAACAACAAAATTACTGCCCGGGTGTTCTTGGAGGGGACACCGGTAACGGGAGTACATATTTTTACTTTACTGCCCAGGTGTCCTTGGAGGGGACACCGGTATCGGGAGTATATATTATTTGTATCACTGCCCGAATTGGGTAACAGTAATCTGGTTTTGTGATGTCTGCATTTGTTGCATTATCACAGGAAAATTCTTGCGGTCCCACCTTATATATATTATTTGCAGGAAATCGATAGGCACGAGGTGCCAGGGATACATTTTTGGTGACATTAAATTTGTCATGCATTATTTATAAAATCTTTGGGATAAGATTGATACTTTTGGTGACATAAAATGTGTCGTGCATTCTTTATAAAATCTTTGGGATAAGATTGATACTTTTGGTGAGTTAAAATGGGTCGTGCGCATTTTATAAACATTTTAACCATGGTACCAGGTGATGAACCACAGTGGAAAAAAAAAAAAAAAATATAAAATATAATTGTTGAAACATTACATTCAAACTTAAACATAATCTATGAACTCACCAAACTTTAATGTTGTAACTCCACTTTTAAGCATGTTTTTTCTCAGAGTGAAATTAAGATGCTTGGACTATTTGATGTGCATTGGAGTCCTACATTCAGCTTTTTCATTGTGATGCCAAATTATGGTGACAAATGTTATTATTAAATTCCGATTTATTGATTAAAATTCAACATGTTTATTTTCCAACGCCACCTAGAAGGGTCGTTCCTCTTGTATCTATTGCTGTGTATTATGAAGTAGCACCCCATTTGGTATTCCGCTGCGTTGTATATGATTTTTGGGGGTGTTACATCGGGAGGTCGGGGATAATGGAAATAAATGAAAGCCATTTTAGAGAGAGAAAGTAGTTATTATTGAATGATTAGTGAAATTACAATTATGAGGTTCACCCCTCTAAGGAAGATTAGAGGGGGTATTTATAGTCTAAACACAAGCCATCTTTGGGCTAATTACACTTCTAGTCTTTGTGTTTAAAACTATTTAGAAACTAATGTAATTTCCATATAGACACCATATTTTTAATCCTAACAAGGTAGTTATTGGCTACAAGAACCCCTTTTGCCTAACCCGTGCTCAACAAGTTTAGCCTGCTCTATATAATGGTCATGAAATTATCAAAACCAATCATGTCCCGGCCATAGTGCACAACTCAGAGGATACCCTAGAGATAGCTGAAATCACTAGGAAGAAAATGAATGACAAAATGAAAGACCCAGAGTGTGTGAAAAAGAAAGTTAAGATTGCACCACATGATTACTCGAAAGAGAATTATTTAGCGACTTTCACACCACAGAAACAATTGACCCCCGAGCAAATATTTTGGTCCAATGATCTCATCAAGATGAAAGCAGAAGCTCTCAAAGAGCAGACCACAGCTTCACGACCAATCAAAGCGTTGACGGTGTATCCTCCAAATACACCTGCAACGCTTGTCCCCAGGGTGCTTCCAACAAAAAGTCAAGTGAAAATTAATATTTTTGCACTTATACAACTTTTTTCAGAATTTGAAAAAACCTGTAAAAAGAGAATTACACCAACGGGGCTCACTGAAGGGGAAAGGGGTTTTGAACAAACCAAGGAATGTTACCTCACCGAGGTCATTCCATTTTTCAAAACACTTAAAGAACATTTTGAGGGAATTCAAAAGGCTTTAACTAAAGAAATGAAAGACATTTTTGAAGAGTTGGAAGCTGAAGTTGACCAAAATGTTGTAAATAGGAAGCATGATGAGATTGAGCAGAAAAATCTTCTTATTGCAAATGATAATTTAATTGCTGATTGCTTGTCCAAAGAAGTGTTTTATATTGCAACGAATTCTGAGCTTACTGTATCTAGATTTACTAAAATGCATGAAGCCCACACCATTGTTCAAACACGTTGTCTGGAACTTGAAGCAGAGCTTTCTAAATTACGAGATAAGGTTCAAAAAGATGATCATACTGAATTAGTAAAACGTTTTTCCAATCTTGAGGTTAATCACTTAAATTTACAGTTAAAGTATCAAAACCTTAAAGAAAGTTTTGGAAACAACCCATCTCCACCCGCTCGAGATACTCCTGATTTTGACTCAGTCTTTGTAATCAGAAAAATGAAAGCTTCCATTCAAGGAAAGGACAACGCCATCAAAAAATTGAGAACGCAAATCTCTCAATTGAAAGAGACCCGTAGTGAAGCAGACCGTACTCTTGATTTCAGGGCTTTAGATTTTCAGAAGAAAATTATTTGTGTCTCACTTGGTGGAAAGATGTTGTTTGAAAATTAATCGGACTTGATTTTCTCAAAATTTGGCTCTCAATCAACGACTACTGCTCTTTAACTAGAAAATGGGTCATTGATTGAGGGGGAGAGTGGTTTCAAATTTATGATATCTAACGGGCATTTTTGATTCATCATATAAATAATTGAGAAAGGTTTTGTATCTAACGGGGTTACAATTTAAGGGGGAGTTAAACTTGTGTTAACTCAAAAGGCCAAAGTTGTCATTTATATGAAAGTATAGGGTCTTATGTGCTATTTTCTATTTGTTTCCTCGACTCATTAAATGTAAAGGACCATTTGTGCCATTTATGTATCTCAAATAACCCCTTAGTAATACATATGTCTTAAATGGAGAAGAATGTAGAAAATGAGGGACCAAATCTGCCTTTTTCTGAAAGTTTAACCTAGTATACAAGGTCTCTTGCGTTTTGACTTGGTCAAAACCCCTAAAATCCAGTCAAATCTCATTCATCATTTTCTCTCAACCCAAAACACAACTAATATTGCGATTTGCTAGATTTGTGGCCTTCTGTGTAATTTCGTGTGTAGGTAATGTTTGGTTATTGTTTATTATCATCTAATCATTCATCATCTATATCAACATGGCCTGAAATTCATCTAATCACATGTTTTGTAGATTTTCATGCTTAAATCATCATCAAAATCTAGGTGAGTCTTTGTAAATGTGTTTTGTTTGCTGGGATAGTTTGTAAATCCATGTTTGATGCTCCGTTGATGCCTGAATTGGATTCCCCGTGTTTGATTTATGGTCCTTGGGATTTTTGCATTTAGGTTGACTTATTAAGTCAAAATCGTGATCGTATGTTATGTGTGGTGACCCCTTGTTGTTGTTAATAGGTTTAGTGAGGATTTTAGAATGTAAGTCATGATCTGGTTATGTCTTAGAACCCTTGATTTGTAAGTTGGAATCTGCGCCCATAGTATTCTTGGTTGCGTTTTGGTTCATGTTCTTGTCTGCGTTTTGATCATTCTTGGTTGCGGTTTGCCTATTATGTTGAGAGTTGTGTTTTGCCTATTATGTTGATAGTTGCGTTTTGATTGATTCCTCACTGCGTTTTGCCCTTTGATACTCCGTTGCGATTTGGTTTTTAATTGTTAAACAGGTCAAAACGCAAGTCATTGCGTTTTGCTTTGAAGACCATTAAATTATTAAAATAATAAAACCCTCATTTCAAAAAAAATTCAAATGCTTGCGTTTTGTCTATTTTGAATATAATATTGATTGCGTTTTGCCTGTTGCGATTTGCTGCTTGCGTTTTGATTAACTGCGTCTTGATTATTTTGTATAAAATATTCATTGCGTTTTGATGGTTTGCGTTTTGCTTGTTGCGACTTGTCTCATGCGTTTTGAATGGATTGCGTTTTGATTATTTTTAATAAAATATTCATTGCGTCTTGACTGATTATGTTTTGCTTGGCTGAGATTTGCGACTTGTATGTGATTGCGTTTTGTTATTGTGATTGCGTTTTATGTATTGCGTTTTGCCTAGTGTGTCTTAACCTTTGCGTTTTGTCTAGTATTGCTCATCCACTGCGATTCGGTCACTATGGTTTGGTCATTGCATTTTGTCTTCTCTTCCATGAGTTAACGTCCGTTGACTCAAGAGTTGACCAAATCTGTTGATCACCACTTTTCATATGATCTGAGTGTCCTTTTCTTGGATTTAGTCCATAACTGATTAACTCCTGAGTATTTGCTCACATCTAACATCTCCATTCTGTATGCACGTCTTTTTGTGAATGTGACTGTGCAGATACAATGGCTGATGTTAATGTTAATGCTCCTGTTGAACAAGCACCTGCTATGGCACCACCCACTCGTACTAATGATCAAATCCTGCCTCGCATCAGATAGGTGCCTATAGGAAAAAGAAACTGCTACTTGGATGTTGAAAGGTCGCAAAGTAATCCAATCTACAAGATTGCGGTGGATATTCTGAAGCACACCAACTTCTTCAGAGCTTTCACTGCCTCCTCGACAATTCCATCAATCTATATTCAGCAGTTTTGGGACACTGTTTGATATGACAATAAAACCGGGAGTTACAGCTGTCAACTAGATGAGCAATGGTTCGATCTCACTAAAGACACACTTAGAGATGCATTTCAAATCACACCAGTCGACACCAATAATGCATTTTCTTCCCCACCAACTCCTGATGCTCTTATCAAGTTTGTCAACTATCTAGGTTATCCGAGAGTTGTTAGAACCTTATCAGATGTCATGACTAATGACATGTTTCAACCGTAGAGAGCACTCACAATAGTCATCAACTTGTGTCTTATGGATAGACTTCTGGTTTTGAAAGACCAAGGGCTCCAGTGTTGCAGATTCTTTGGGGCATCATCAATTGAGCCCATATAAATTATGCAGAGAGGATGTAGGAAGAATTCACCTAATCCATCCATACTTTCATTGAAGATAAAAAGAATCTAGCATAGCATACTCAAGGAAAGAAGAAAGCCACCCTTATTGTAATCCCGAGTGTTAGGTTCACCAAGCTGATCATCTATTACTTACAAAGCAAGTACAATTCCACCCGAGACTAGGTTCTCTACTTCATTTGCCTAATGAAGAGCATGTTCTTGGATATCTCAAGTTTAGTGCTAAGGGAACCAAACGGGAAGTCTTTAGGATGCCTATTCCAAATGATCTTATCACTGATGACATTCGAGGTGAATAATACTACAATGATTATCTGGAGAAAGTAGCTAAGCATCATAGATATCTTGCTAGAGAAGAAGTTAGTGATCCTGACTCTCCTGCTCCTAAACCTGCTAAGGCTACCAAACCCAAAGCATCTAAGCAATCTAAGCCCTTAACACCTAAAGCAGCAACCAAGAAACCTAAACCTGCACCTATCAAGTCTTAGGAAAAGAAACGAAAGCTGGTTACGGAGACATCTGAGGCGCCATCTCTAGCCAAACAATCCAAAGCTGGTAAGGTGGTGAAGAAGCGAACGAAAAAGAGCTCTCTTTAGTTGGTAGATGAATTTGTTGATGAAGGTGTTCCAGAGAATGAACCCAGGATTGGTGATGAAGAGGCTGATCTACAAAAGGTAGTGGAAGAAAGCTTAAAGGAAGTTCACTCGGCTCGTCAGGGTCCACTTCCACCGGTGGTGATCAGGGAACCTGAATTTGGAAAATTTCAACCGCTTCCAGAGGTTCAAGGAAAGGGTAAAGAGAAAGTCAATGATGAACAAGTTACCCTTGATCTACTCACCCTTCAGACACCAAAGAAAAAAAGCCCTGTAGATCATTTTATCTTCTAAAGGAGCACCTCCACACCAACTAAATCCTCTGATCATGACGAATCTTCTTCATTATATGATGAACTTGGGCTGACAAACAGTGAGACGGATTCTGATGAAGAAGTGTCAGGAATGGTTGCTAGAGTTCAAGCTGAAGGCCAGGCTGGACCAAACCCTGGTGAACATGATGAAGGCCAGGCTGGACCAAACCCTGGTGATGTTGCAGCGTCTCAACCACCATCAAGTCATGTTGTTCATGCTGGACCAAACCTTGAACACATGGATCTTGAAGCCTTTGATACTTCAATTCAACCAAACCCTGAGCAAATAGATGAAGAATTCACTACAACAACCTATCCAAATGTTCATGAGAACCTTAAACTCCCAACTAAAGGTGAAGTAAGACTTGAGGAACCTGCTAGCTCAGCTCGAACTCTGTCTTCTCTACAACATCTTGACAAGGAACTCAGCTTCGCCGATTAGTTCCTTATGGAGAAGTCACTGGAATACGAACCTGAGAAAACCAATACTAAATCCGAGGTTCAGTCAATGGTCACTGTTCCCATTCATCAAGACACCTCTTCTGTCCCTCTAATAACCACCCCGGTTATTGATCTCACAGTCTATCAACCTGTCCCCACAGCGGTTCAAGCACCACTACCAACATTAACAGCAACTGCAACAGCAACAACAACTCTTCTTCTACCACCTCCACTACAACAAGGCTCTTCAGATTCGATCTTAATTCAGGGCATCGGTGAGCTTAAATAACATATGGCAGATCTGGTACAAGCCAACTTAGCCCTGGAGGAAAGGTTGGACAAACATGGGTCCAGATTGTACAAACTAGAGAATCTTAAAAAAAAACAGTATACCTCTTCATCAGGTGAGCAAAGCGGTGGATGAAGTAATCAAAGTATGATACTTGAATGGGATGTTCAGCTCCCTCTTATAGGATCGCTTCTGAGATTTTCTAGAAGCCGACATGAAAAGAGATTTTCACACCGCATGTGGGAATCCAATTACATTACCACGCTTTGGAAGATTCCAAAATGCGTACGTAGCTCCTGGAGAAGGCAATGGCCTGTGAATCACATGACCAACTCCTATCTGATCTTTGGGTGAAGCCGGATGAAGAAGAAAAGAGACGATGCTTCACCGAAAAAACATAAACCTGGGTATTCACTTATCAGCCACCTCCTTCCATCCATACCAGAGGTTCATCTACGAAATCCAGGAGCATTTTGGGCTTCTAGAGCTTCTCGATCATCTCATTCCTCATCTATTCCACCTTTATTCCAACAACCAGAGTGTCTCAGTCTACAAGCACGCGGCTCTAAAGCTCTTCAAAGCACAGCGCTTCCAGCGTACATACTACAGCTTTGGTACGCTACTGATCAACGACTCAAGCATCATGTCTTTCAATTCCTGAAGAGCTAGATATGATGATGATACGATCATGCAGCGAACAGGTACTGTTATCTGGTGACTGCAAGGACTTCTGACCATGATCATACTTCAATGGTGAACCTAAGGCAAAAAATTGTGGAGAGCCATCACTGAAGACGACTGCTACATCTAATAACATGCCATGGTCCTCCTTTATCTGATCTGCATGTCTCAGTGAACAACTAGGATTGCTCTTGCGTATACCTATAACCTCTCCAGAGCACTCGTTTATTACGCAGACTATGGTGACATCATCAATTCATTATTGACTGGTTCTGCAAAAAGCAAGGGATCTTTGACACTTTAAACAACAAGACTGGAAGGGCCTGGCATATGAAATTGTCAAGTCTTCCATCCTAATGTGATTCTTCCTTCAAGTACCCACAATGGACAGGAATGCCATAAATTTCTAACTGATTAAGTGGACGAGTTCGATCATAGGATTAATGTAAGAAACCTTCTACCAAGGGTGGTCACAGGGAAGTCCAATTCAGATCTGACTTCGTCTTCAACAAGGACTTGAGTATCATAAGATTCGGTTCGCAAGAGTGGAGACCTGCCATTGTCAATTTTGAAGATGAAGTCAGCTATTATCCTGATGTTGTGTTAGAGCAGATGGTACCATCAGATGTGGCACTTGAGAGGAATCAAAGTATGACATCGTTGCATGTATGTATTTCTAACGGGTGGTACTCCAAGACACCGCTTCTAGCATTGACACGACACATCAATCTGAGGGTGATCGCAGAGCTGTTAGGACTCATATGCGGATTTTAAGTGTTGTTAGAATTGAAGTCTTCTCCTTATATGGGTACGATTACATGAAGAAGATCGTTCTTCGTAGAGCTGATCTTAAAGAATATACTATTGCGGAAATGCGGACCTTCAAATTTAGGTCCCTTAGTGACTTTGAACTCTTTCAACTTTTTGGAATATTCAAGTGTCACCCTGGGACATCTACCACCTGAAGATAAGAAGATTCTCACTACTGCTGTCAACTTATGGACCAGAAACTTGGTTATAAGACAACGCGTAGAAGACTTCCAGCTGGGGATTGAAAGCTACCAGCACGATGACAGCTAAACTTACAAGCCTCGATGGGATGCCACTGGCTTTGAGTTCAAGAACGACCTCATAGTAATTGACTTTCCAAGGGCCGTCACATTTAGGGATAAATATGGGATTCAAATGATCATACGGTTCAATGAGATCCACAAGTTCAGTGATGGCACTCTGCAATAGATTAATGAGGCATTGGACTTTGGTCATAGGACATTCAAGGTCAACGGATGAATCGGGCTTTGAAAACCACGGTTTTAGACATGTGTCAGGTCCTGTTTTTCATATCATAATCTTGTACATCAATAAGTAGTGTGGTAATCAGTGTTATGTGTCAGTTTAATGAATTTTTCATGAGTTTCTCGTTAAACTCCAAATCATTTATAAACTCATCATAACTGACACTAACAGAATCCCTCATTAATTGAGGGGGAGCATATATAGGTTCCAATATCGGCTTGTATTTAATCAGACCACATTTTCTCCTAAATTTTCTAACATATTTAAATCAATTGAGATCCTAAATCTCAAAGGGTTTGAAATTTTTGATCAGGGGAGAGAATGTGATTTAAATATTAAATCTGATAAAAATGTGATCTATTAAGACTCAAGCAGGTACTCCTCCCTCCATGTGCCAAACAATTTCGAATATCGACGCACATGTTGAGGGGGAGCAGTTTCATGAATCAAAACAATCGAGGTACTAATGCTTTGATGTTTACATCGCCCGTACCTTGATTGATTTTCAAATGGTTTTATGGCGAAGAGAACAGTACCAAAAGACCGACCCTGTATTTACTTTATCGGAGTTATAAGGATGGTATGGTTAGGTACATGTTCCCATGATCCCGCCAGAGCCGGAGGGATCTACCCAGGGACAATCCACTAGTTAGTGTAGAAGTCCTTAGGTATGATTACAAAAGGAGTAATGTGAGAATAAGGGAATAGTGCGGACTGAGATGGAGCTAGTACTGGAACATACCCAACAAGGTACTAGTAATGAAGTCTCGGTAAGCACTGAAGGGGTTGAAGAATGAAAAAGAAATGTTAAGATAAAGGGTGAAAAGAAAGCAGCCCTCCTTAAACATTAGGCAGAAACCGGGTCACTACATATGCTGTCAGAATCACATGGTTGATTGCTGACATTGAAGATAAGTATCATGGACCCAGTGATACGCTGCACAACCCTCCCTAGCCACTCAAGATCCCTCAAAGGATTCTTGTTTCATTTCTCATGGAGATCAACACATTTCTATCGTCTCTCTCACTCCGAGTTAGATGATATTGAAAAGGTGGCAGTCTGCTCCAGCCTCCGACTACTAAAACCAAAAGTGCACTATAGAGTCTAGAGCCATGAGATCATCCATAAATCTCGCTAGGACACGAATACAAATTATGCTTGCTTATCACACACTGTGATAACAAGTAAGATCTTAAGAGTCCTACGCATTATCCTCGTGGTATTGCCAGAACATCCGAGTGATACGAAAGTACTCACAATGAAGATGGAAATCCTTCTAGAGCCAACATCTAACAAGCTCTTGGTAGGTGACATGTGAGATCCTTAATGGATCAAACTTGTGACACTGGGCATCGATTCGGTCCAGATTATGAACTGACGGAGGATGAATTTTGATAAAAGCTTAAAACTCTCGATGTGTTACAAAAAAACACTTTTACTAGTGACACGTCGATTGATTTTCAAATCAATTTTCTCTTCAATCGGTGAGATAGTAACTCACTGATTCACTCTTACCGTTCTATTAGTAGCAATACTATTAGTGAGGTAGCCTGCTTTGAGGTGTCCGGTAAAGAGATACTAGCAAGTACAGTGAATCTAATGCACCTGCGTTAGAGGATCTAACACTTTGAGCTGGAAACCCTGTCAAGGAGGTTCTTTTAATGAATCTACCTGATCACAGGTACAATATTTATACTGTAAAACGGTCCTCACGGAACCGGAGGTTAATGCAACCGAACTTCGACGAATGACAAAGCCATATTCGTCACCAAGCTTTATTGCTAACTATTTTATTTCAGGATTACATAAAGATGGAGATGCAAAAACCTCTTTCCAGCAAAGTCAAGTTCATAGCCACATGCTCATACTCAAGACTCAATGTCGTTATAACATCAAGAAAGATTGACCAAAAGCTTCCGTAAACTCTGATATCAACCTCTTCTTTAGTATGTAAAATAGATGAAGTTAAGTATTGATGAAGAAGTATGAATATAAAGTTAAGCTTTCAAGATTGCAACAAATATGAGCATGTCGGCCCGAAGGTCACAACATCACAGGAAGGAAATACTCTACAACAAGGATGATTAAGAGATTTATTGTAGATGATGATCTTAAAGAAAGCTCAATGATCACACAAGTCTAAGGAACAAAGATCAAAGATCACTACTTGCAGTATAGAGACTAATCTTGAAGAATCAAAAGACTACTAGCCAAAGTCAATGATCAATTCAAAGATAGCTAGGATTCGATTTGTATTTTCTAGGGTGATCTCCCATAGGGGGAGATTGTTAAGATTATGAAAATCCATGTAAAAGACTCGGTCACCCTGTGTAATGTCTTGCATAGGTTAGCTCGTAGCCTTAATATTAATCGTTTAATTACCGTATGACTTATGGTGTTGGGCCGGGTCTTTACCCACATGTTATCCCACTCTATAGCCCACTTAGGGGCACAAAACTCATGTATATATACCCCTTTCCAGCCATGGGAAGGGGTTGGTTGGTCATTTTATAAAACACACATATCATGTGTAGTTTCTCTCTCTAGAACTCACAATCTGTCTCTACAAAGTAGGCCAACCTCTAAATCATTGATTGTGTTATGATATCTAATATCCTTCAGTAAAGAAATCATAAGAGATGAATAGAACACTTACAAGAAGATGAGTCAAATAACACACAAGATCTAACCAAAACCTTAGATCTATAAAAACCCCAAGATGATCTTGTAAAACCCACTTGATGAACCAAACCCTAACTTATGAAATCTTGAATAACCCTTGAATCAAAGAAACCCTTCTTCGAAACACCTTAGATATGAATGAAAATGATCTTGGAATAGTTATATATTGCTAGAAATCAAAGATATACAAGTGTTTATGTGTGTGTTGTTTGCCGTGAGCAAGAAGAAGAGAAGAGGGAGAGAAAATATTTTTGGTGGCTTGCAAATGAAGAGCGAAACCCTAAGTTGTTATCACTTGGTATTTATAGGAAATGACTAGGTTAAGGGATCTCTTGGCTTATCAATAGAAGGAAACCAAATGGCTAAGTGACCAACACACATCAAGGGTGTGTGTGGTGTGGGTTCAGACGCAAAGAGCCAGGAGGTTCATGGTTTGATCACTAGTTTTTCAAAATAATTCAAGATTCCTTCTTTAATACACAGTGGAGTTGTGGTCCTCACCATGCAAGGTGGAAAAGGATGTGTAAGAAGGTGTTGGGTGCATGGAAGGGTGAAGACAATAGTGTCACTATCTCACACATGAATGTTTAAGTTCAAAATAAAGTAGAAAGATTCCACAAGAATTAATTTAAGTGTGTATGTATGCGTATGAATTGAGTAGGGGAGGGATGACCATGAAATTTTTGACTTTCTAAACCCGACATATATGATAACTAGAGTTTACATGAAAAGATTACGGGTTTTTGGGGTTTCATTTGATCAAACACGCGAAAAACGTAAATAATACGCTAAACCGTAAAAATAAATATCGGGAGTGATCATAAACTACAAAACACTTAGAAAAGATAAAATAATGCATATAATATCTAGACTAATCAAAATCCGAAGCCAGAACGCGTCCGATGATGTTTTTCAGATTCACGCGGGATAACCTCTTGGTTTTAGGTTAAATTCAAACGTAACGGATAAAATTCAAAATAATGATCGAAATAGTTTAAAATATTGACCTAAAATTTATAGGGTGTGACAGACAACGAAGATGGAAGTCTGATAGTCAAAATTCTTTAAGACGGTTTTATAAAACTAATGTAATTTCGATGTCTGTTTGTCAAAGAATTTGAAAGAACTTAAAGAAGAACTCATTGTAGAAATACAACAAATGTTAAATACTTTTGAATCAATGGAACAGAAAGTTGACCGAAAATCTTCAAAAGAAAATATTCTTCAAAATGAGATCGATCAACTTTTGGAAGTATGTTTCACAAGTGAAATCCGAGATTGTGTGTTGCTTTCTATTGAAAAACAGAAAAATGAGCTGTTAAAAGATGAACTTGCTAAAAGTTCAAGTGATTCCAAAGATATCCAAGCCAATTTACTCAAGAGAATCAAAATTCTTGAAAATGATTTTAAGCGATCACAAGCTCAAAGTATTGATTTTTAACTAAAGTTACAACATCAAAAAGAGAAAATGGCTTGTGATGTAAATTGAAAGTCAAAGTTGTCAACATTGAATGATGAGAACGTGTTGCTCAAAACTCAAGTTGAATATGTTGTTCAAGAACAAAAAAATATTAAACTTGAATTTCTAAAGCTTTTTAATTCCATAAAAGCAACACGGACTCAACATCAAAAAGAAGTTAATGAATTAATTGAACATGTCAATCAAAAGACATATGCTTATGCTGATATGCGTGCTCAAAGTCAAACTCTTTTGATGACAATTTCTGAGCTTAAGGATAGGCTCAGGACAAATGAAAAAGGGAAGCATGTAAACACTAAGTTTGACAAATATGAGACCTTAGGAAAACTTGTCTGTGTAACACCATTCAACAAAAACCTAGGAAACAAAGCTAAGAACGTGTCAAACACTAAGGTCAAAACAGATAGGTCAAAACCAGTCGCTTCACATCCTACACCTAAAAGCGAGAAAAGTCAAAAATAGAATGTGAATGTCATCGCAAGAGGAATGTATTGAATCGCAAAATTAGACATAAACACCAGATTCTAAAACTAACATACATGTTTCTAATTCCACAGGTGTAGAAAGTTCTAATAGTGTTAGAAGACCAAAGTCTAAGGGTACTAAATCAAAGAATAGAGTCTTGAAGAACACTAAGAGCTCATCTGCATATGTTCGGAAGATATCACGTAGTGTTAGCATAGATTCTAATAATTGTGAAACAAAGGATTCGAATGTATGTCAAACAAATGAAAGTGTATCGAATTCTAAGTCTGTAAATGTTGTTAATGACGATTCGAATATTGTTTGTGTTTCTTATGGAAAAGATGTGTTCTTACTTTCTTATGAAAAGTGTGTTGCTCATTATGCTTTGTCTAGTAATTCTAATTTTAAGAGAGCCTTATTCACTACCCCCGTAGCAGCAAAATCTAAGAATTTAGGAACTACTTATGTAGTTGCGAAATCTAGATTAAGTGTTGCTAACACCCCAAAAGCAATAAATAAGGTCTTTAGTGAATCATCACTATCTCATGCTTCTAGTCAAAGTAAAACACTTAGCAATTACATCAAAAACAAAATAGCTATTTTAATTAGTCAAAGTGGCAGAGATGGTTTGAATACCAACAAAGTTTTAATTAGTCACCCAAAAGCAAAATTTCTCAACACTTTCGACTGAAACAAAGAGTTGTATCCGTGTTCGTTCTACATCTAACACATCAGTTACCACTCAGAAATGGGTAGCCAAACTATCCACTATTCCATCTGCATTTGTTTCATGCGATGTAGGTGATTCAGCTCGTCCTTTGGATTGTTGATAGCGGATGCTCAAAGCAAATGACTGGCAATCTTCAACTGCTAAGAAATTTCATTGAGAAATTCATGGGAATAGTCCGCTTTGAGAATAATCATTTCGCTACAATCACTGGATATGGAGATTATGTTCAAGGCAATCTAACGATTTGTCACGTATATTATGTTGAAAGCCTCGGACACAACTTATTTTTGGTCAGACAATTTTGTGATGGATATTTATAAGTATCTTTTTGTTCAAACATGTGCTATGTTTAGAATTTAGAGGGTGATAACTTGCTTATCGGTTCTCGTGATTCAAATCTTTACACTATCTTTATTTCTGAGATGGTGGCTTCTCTCCAGTGTGCTTAATGTCTAGAGCCACATCAACGAAATCTTGGTTATGGCACCGCGGGCTTTCTCATTTGAATTTTGGTACCATTAATCAACTCACGTTAAAAGATCTAGTTGATGGGCTTCCGAAATATAAGTATAACAAAGATCACCTATGTTCAGCCTGTGAACAAGGTAAAAGCAAGAAAGCTTCACTTCTACCAAAATTGGTTCCAAGCACAGAATCTAAACTTGAACTACTTCATATGGATTTGTGTGGGCCAATGAAGGTCGTAAGTATCAATGGAAAGAAATATATTCTAGTGGTCGTTGATGATTATTCTTGGTACACCTGGTATATTTTCTTCGTACCAAAGATGAGGCTCCAGATATGATCATCGATTTTGTTAATCTAGTTCAAAGGAATTTAAAGGCTCAAATTCTGATGATTTGAACTGATAATGGAACCGGATTAAAAAACGAGAAATTACGGGCACTTTATGCAAAGTTAGGCATTGTTCATCAAACTTCAATTGCTCGAATGCCTCAACAAAATGGTGTTGTTGAACATCGAAATCGTGCACTAGTCGAGGCTGCTCGTACAATGCTTATCTTTTCGAAGGCTCTAGAATTTCTATGGGCTGAAGCTATTGCTACTCCTTGTTTTACTTAGAATCTCTCTATTGTACACACACAGTACAATAAGACTCCTTATGAGCTGATTCACGGAAGAAAACCCAATATTCAATACTTTCATGTATTTGGATCTCTTTGTTATCCAACAAATGATCATGATGATTTTGGGAAAATGAAACCGAAGGCTGACATTAGTATCTTTATTGGTTATTCTGAGTCATCAAGAGGATTTCGTATCTACAACCGCCGAACCAAAAAGATAATGGAAACGATCCATGTCAAGTTTGATGAACTCACAGATATGGCTTCTGAATGCAACAATTTAGAACTCGGAATTATAACACCCTGTGTTTTCAGGTCATTTTATGACGTTATTTATTTCACTATTTATTTTTAGTCTCGTACGCGTTTGCTTTTAATTTTAATCGTTAAGTTAAATCGCGTAAACTAAAAATTGTAATTCAACGTAAACGGGCATCAAACAATTAAAGGTTTATGTCAAGCAAGTGTTAGATAATTATTTAGGGGATAATTATTAACTTTGCACATTTTATTTTTATTGGTTACGTAAAGTGTTTACGTTTCGCGATAAAATACATTTAGGCATTCACGGAACCACCAAAACTTATCTACACTTCAACAAATACCCATTATTATACCCAATACCCAAAGTTTTATAAAACTTCACCTATGTTTATCATTGTAGCCGAATATTGCATATAACAACTAGTAAAACAAAAAGGCTACAAGTATATCACTTATTATTTTCCATATAACATATTAAAACTACAAGTATAAATGAGACTTTTCAATACAAAATATTTCACAGATTTCTAGTCCTTCCATCCCCAAAATTTGTAGAATCAAATAACTACCTGTGGTCAAGAGTACACAAACACTTTACCAAATACTTTGTACAATCTAGGGCTCATTATAACCTAGCCATGACTAGTGTTTTTGACAATTTTTCTTCCTTATTTTGCTCCCTATGTCCAACCGAACCCTCCCCCTTGTTTCTTATGGTTGATAATGCCCAAAATTTACATGTTTTCAGTGGCGTTATTTGCAGATATTTAATAATTTCTCATGAACTTTTGATACATAATAGCATGAATTGCTTATAGGTTCACTTGAAGACATCCCGAAGATAAACTCAACAAAGATCGAGTATTTATATACTAAAGAACACAACATACAAGAAAGAAATAAAATTCAAGTTCTAAAGTGCAAATGTGCGCCGCACTTACCAATTGTGCTCCGCATTTCTCCTCAAGTCAGAAGTAATTAAAGCTTAGTTAAAATTCAACATTAACTCCACAAGTACGCCGCACTTACTATTTTGTGCGCCGCACTTCCCACCTGATTATAAAGAATTAATAAAGACTTAAATGCTACTGCATTAACACCCTAAGTACGCCCACTTACAACCTTGTGCGCCACACTTTCTTAATAAAACATTTATTACCCTTGCATTTAATCACCAAGTACGCCGCACTTACAACTTTGTGCGTCGCACTTTTACCCCTGACTTAGCCTATAAATAGGGGATGAATTTCACATATTTCAATCATCCCTCATCCCACTACTTCATCCTTCAATCAATCCTCTCATCCATTCTTCAACTCATACATACCACTTTCCACATTTACAAAGCATAAACACCACACCCTTTTGAAGATTCAAGATCAAACGATCAAGAACGAAGTAGAATATCATATTAGTATATTGGAATAATGGAAAATCATGTTGGATCATCTTATGTTATGAACCTCATAGCCATGAGAGGCTAAATCTCTCATGACTACTCGGTGACATTATAATAATGAATAAGTGTTTGGTATGATCGTGATCTCTTTAATCTCAAGCTTATGTTGCAATCGTGTTATATCTAATCTTATCAGTTTTGCTTATCAACTTAGATTATATAATCATACCGGTATAGGTTGAAAGACCCATTATGATCTATATGATTTTAAAGATTTGTTTATGATCTTTATCGTTTGTGTTGAGAAATCCACTTTCGTAAATTGATAAACAAAATAATTTTTGATATAATAAGTAACTAAACTATTTGAGTGACACATTTGGTCTAGTCTACTAAATATAAGTCTTGAGTTAATTAAGTTAATTTGTGAAAACGTTATCTAACTAGAAATCCTTTTTTAAAGTTAAGGTTTCATCTTTGAGGTCTTAATCATTTCCAACACTTATAAATTATTTTCAACTATCTGAGTATTCATCTCTATTATCATTGGTAAAACAAAAAGTTATTTTCAAGTTAAAGTTTATTTTCTTTCTGATTATCCAAACACTACTCAAATCTTTGTGGACGACCTAGTCTTACCTAAAAAGATTATACTACATACGTGGGTTATACTTTTACCCGTGTATTTCCCTATAATAAAATTGGTATTTTTAGTCATTATAAATTTAAAGCTTTTGAAACACATCAAAGTTTTTGGCGCCGTTGTCAGGGATTTTTAAGCTGTTATGTAATCAACTTTGGAAAATTATTTTAACTCCCTATTTTTTTCAAAAACCGCCATACAGTTTTTTGGGAAACTGACCCAAACAATTTCTCTCTTGGATGCATATACGTGCTTCCAATTATGAACTTGTTAAACCTTTACCCAAACCTGAGAGCACTCTGAATCGAAGACTTCGTCGACAAAACAGAATAGTTCCATATGATCAAAGAAACAATCCACCACAACACCCGAGAATTGTCTACCTACCAATTCTTAACATCAATTACTTCCATCACTTTCTTAATATTCTTCAAAATTACGATCCAATAGATGATGAACCTATGCGGGCTACTGACCGTGTTGTCGCTTCGACTTCTGGTTCCGCAATCACTATTCCTGAAACCGCAAACGAGTTTGCCATTAAAGGTAACCACTTAACCCTTGTCAAAGGAAACCAATTTGATGGTAGAACCAAAACCGATCCTCATAAACACATTCATGAATTTCTCAGAATCTACGATATGTTTAAATACAGAGATACTAAAAATGAAGTTGTCCGCCTAATGATGTTTCCCCTATCACTCACTGGAGAAGCAAAAACATGGCTGAACGAACTCAATGAGGGAACTATTGAAATGTGGGATAAACTTTGAACTGCTTTCATTAGCTGATTCTTTCCCCCAGCTCTTTTTGACCGACTCCTCGGAGAAATCCGTGCCTTTTCTCAACATGAAAATGAATCTCTGACCGATGCTTGGCTTCATATGAAAGAAATGCTCTAAAATTGCCATGGTCATAACCTTTCCAAAGGTAATACTATCAAAATCTTCTATCATGGTCTCAACAAAATAACCCAAGAAGTTCTAAATGCCGCAGCTGGTGGTATTTTTCTCTATAAAACACCAAATCAAGCTTATCAGCTTCTCGAAGATAAAGTCTTACATAAGCTCGATTGGGCTAAAAATCAAAAGACCAAAACATCTCTTAAGAAAACTGTTGCTTTCGCTGATAAAGGTAGCAGTAATACTGATACTGAAAAAATTATGGCCCGAATGGATGCCATGACCATAAAAATGGATGCTCAGTACAAAGAACTCCAATCTCGTGCTAAAAAATCAACACCCAATCTTGACGATGGTGACATACCTATGTCCCGTAAAGAAGAAGCTAAATTCATGCAAACTTTCTATAAGACTCGTTTTTACAATGATTACCGCGACCGAGACTCGAATTGTAATAATTGGCATTCAAGCGGACGGAATGATTATAATTGAGACAACTACCGATCTAACACCGATGACAAACCTATACGATCTTCATAAACAATTCAACGATTTTATGAAATCTCAGCAATCAACCAATGCTTTTGTCAAAGAAACATTTATGGACCTCAAAACTCAACTCGAAACAATAGCTAAAAATCATCAAGCTTCAATCCAGAATCTTGAAACTATGTTTGACAGACTTGCTGACAAGCAATCTGGTCGACCTTCTGGATCTCTTCTAAGAAACACTCAACCAAATCTACGAGGTAACAATTCTAAAGCTTATCAACCACCGCAAGCTCGTAACGAGCATGTGAATGTCGTATTCACAAGAAGTGGTAAAATCTACAATCCACCAGAAAACCCAAATGAAGAACAAGACAAAATCGAAAACCATATCAACTTTGATAGCGATGATGAAGACGATGAACCTACACCACAACCAAAGATTCAAACCCAGAAACTAGTTAAAGAAGCACCATTACCCAAACCATACAAACCAAAAATTCTGTATCCTCAACGCCTTAGAAAAGAAAAAATGGAAGCCCAATACGGGAAATTACTCAACATGATCTGAGCCGTTTAAATCAATATACCTCTTGTCAACGTCTTAGCCAGAATGCCTAACTATGGATAATTTCTCAAAGAACTCATAAGCAACAAGCATAAAATAGAATAAATTTCTGTCGCTTTCCTTAGCGACGAGAGTTTAGCAATGATCCAGAATAAAGTTCCACCAAAACTTGGAGACCCTGTAAGTTTCCTTATTCCATGTAATTTCAACAAAACCTTTTCTTGTAATGCTTTAGCCAATCTTGGTGCTAGCATTAACCTTATGCCATATTCCTTATATGCGAAACTATCTCTCGAAACTCTTAAACCTACCAAAATGAGCGTGAGATTAGCCGACAGATCATTCCAATACCCTGTTGGAATAGCTAAAAATATGCTCGTTGAAGTTGGTAAATTCACTTTTTCTGCCGATTTTTTTATTCTCAAAATGGAAGAAGACGGTAAAGTTCCCTTCATCTTGGGACGGCCCTTTCTTCACATTGCCGATGCAGTTATTCGAGTTTAACAGAAACAACTCAATCTTAGAGTTAGGACTGAACGAATTATTTTTAATATCGGCTTTGCAATGAAACACTCTTACTCAAACGATGATACATGTTTTAGTATCGATGTTATCGATGAAATTTTAGAAGAAGATTTTGACGCTCTTCTAGACGAAGGAAGCAAAATCCTCCATTCCATCGAAGGAATCCTTCTCAAAGAATAAATTTTTTTAAATTTAATGAATTCATAGTAATGGCTGAGGATGAAAATTCTGAATTTGAATCCGATACCGAAGAACCACCATTCAAAAAAAATCACCATCAACACATATTATAAAATCAAGACATCCCTTGAAGAACCTCATACGGATCTTGAACTCAAACCTCTTCCTGATAACTTAGAATATATATTCTTAGAAGTACCATCCTTTCTCCCTGTATTCATATCATCTCAATTATCTGCTCAAAACAAAGGAAAACTTGTATCCGTCCTTAAAAAACACAAGGAAGCTTTTTCCTGGAAAACAACTGACATTCCTAGTATCTGCCTATCATTCTGTAAGCACAAGATACAACTTCTGGATGACAAGAAACCAGTTGTCCAAAAACAAAGAAGGTTGAATCTAAATATGCAAGAAGTTGTTAAGAAATAAATTGTGAAACTCTTGGATACCGGTATTATTTATCTAATTGCCGATAGTCCTTGGGTTAATCCTATTCACTATGTACCAAAGAAATGAGGTATTACAGTTGTCACAAACGAAAATGATAAACTTGTCCCAACAAGAACCATTACGGGTTGGCGAGTATGCATCGATTATCGTAAACTCAATGAAGCAACCGCAAAAGATCATTTCCCCTTGCCATTTATGGATCAAATGTTAGAAAAACCCGCATGAAATAAATATTTCTGTTTCCTCGATGGTTTTTCTGGATATTTTCAAATTCCTATCGATCCTAATGATCAAGAAAAAACAACATTCACATGTCCTTTCAGAACATACGCTTATAGGTGAATGCCTTTCGGGCTATGCAATGCCCCAGCTACATTCCAAAGGTGCATGCTGACAATCTTTCATGACATGATTAAAGAATCCATCGAAGTATCCATGGATGATTTCTCTGTCTTTAGAAACTCTTTCAACAAATGCCTAAACTATCTCGATAAAATGCTCTAGCGTTGTAAAGATGCTCATCTTGTCCTTAATTAGGAAAAATGTCACTTCATGGTCAAAGAAGGAATTG
>BQNB010046969.1:29603-43414 GCA_026074375.1 Tanacetum coccineum | reverse complement strand
TGTGATTATTTTCAAACATTCCTAAGTCTTTTACAACAACGAGGTGTTTGCAATATTGGTCAGATGTAGTTTAAAGCCTCAATTCACTAAGTCTCAAATTGCAAATAAGTCCATAAAGTTTTAAACAAACGACATCTAAAGCTCTTGTAATTAATATAAATTAACTCCCCTTAAAAATGTTATCCGTCATTATCCAAACCTTTATCTGTTAATCCGTGACTTATTTTGAAAGACCGTTTTAACAGATTATTTGATGACACTTTCTCCCCTTCAAATAATGACCCGTTTTCTATTTAAAGAGCTGTTGTCATTGTTTGAGTGGTCGAATTGTCTTTGAAAATATTTTTAAGAGTACTGAAAACACTGATTCATTATGAAAACAACTTTTTACCAATTAAAATAAGATTTCTCTTATTTTAACACATAAGCGGACTCAGGCGTACACTTATGGAATAAAAGAAGCACGTGTTGTGTTGCAAAGTAAACACAAGCCTTTGCATGATCATGAAGTAGACCATGCCCTAGAATAAATTCTCGTTATGAGGTTAAGTTTTCTTTTTAAAATACTTGCCTTTAAGATGATGACCAGGTTGCTATCGAAATAATGGCAAGCCATGTTGGCATGTTTTGAAAACTTTTAAACTTCTGCTCGAACTTCATTTACAGTCTCGTATCATTATTAAATGACATTTCGATGACCGTAAATGTTATTGATTTTCAGAAGACATGCCATTATTACTTCTTTTTATATTTTTCTCATTTTTTAATTTTTTATTTAGTTTTAAAGATTTTATATTTTTGTATTTTGTTTTTATAAAGGTTTTCTAAAAATGAAAACTCTTTTTGGTTTTTCTGGTTTTAATATATATACAGGATATTTGAATAGGTACCACCACTATTCTTCAGCTTCATCTGCCAATTGTTTCAGGGTTTTCGGCGTAAAACTTCGCATTCCCAGCTTGTTGATAAGAAATTCAATTCTTTCTCTGCCAAGGGCTTTAGTGAAGATGTCCGCTAGCTGATACTTCGTATTGACAAAGTAAAGCTCTACTATTCCGTTTTCAACTTGCTCTTTTATGAAGTGGAATATGATGTCAATATATTTGGATCGAGAATGTTGAACATTGTTGCAGCATAAGGCAATAGCGCTTTTGTTATCACAGTACATTGGAATTTTATTGAATCCAAGGCCATAGTCGGTAAGTTGTGATCTCATCCAAAGGACTTGAGCACAACAGCCAGACAAGGCTATATATTTAGCTTCCATACTGGATATCGCAACGCTTTTGTGCCTTTTTGATGACCAGCTAACAAGCCTTTCTCCCAATAATTGCATACTTCCGGATGTACTTCGTCTAGTATCTTTGCAACCCGCATGATCAACGTCTGCATAAGCTGTTAGAGCAATAAAAATATCCTTTGGATACCAGAGTCCCCTATTAATGGTTCCTCTTAGGTATTTAAAGATTTTTTTTAGAGCATGTAAGTGCTTTTCGGTAGGCTTTACCTGATACCGGGAACACATGCATACAACAAATGTTAGGTCTGGTCTACTGGCTGTAAGATACATAAGGGTGCCGACCATTTCACGATAGTGTGTAGGGTCAACGGCTTTCCCTTCTGGATCTTCATCCAGTTTAGATTTCTCCACCATGGGAGTATCCACGGGGTCACTAGATTCCATACCATATTTTTTCAAAGATTCTAGAGCATATTTAGACTGGTTTAAAAAGATGCCTCTAGGACTTTGTGAAATCTGTAGTCCTTGAAAAAATGATATTTTGCCCATCTTAAACTTTGAACACATTATTTTTGAAAATTGGTCACATAGTTCAGGTGTAGTAGACGTAAAGATTATATCATCAACATAGATTTGTACCAGGAGAATATCGTTGTCTTGTCTTCTAATGAACAATGTGGGATCCACGGTTCATTTAGAGAATTCCTGAGAGAGAAGAAACTTTGACAAAAGACCGTACCACACGCGAGGAGCTTGTTTTAACCCATAGAGAGCTTTCTTAAGTTTGTACACATGATTCAGATTGTCTTTATCCACAAACCCGTCCGGTTGCCTGACATAAAATTCTTCGCGCAGAATGCCATTCAAGAATGTCGTCTTAACATCCATTTCGTAGACGATCATATTTATGTGAGCAGCAAATGTAAGAAAAATTTGAATAGCATCAAGTCTTGCCACTGGAGAAAAAGATTCTTCAAAATCAATTCCCTCTTCTTGACGATAACCATGCTCAACTAATTGAGACTTATTTTTCAGAATTCCTCCTAATTCATCAAGTTTCACCTTATAGATCCATTTTAAAGTAATGACCATCACTTTGTCAGGACGAGGAACGAGTTCCCAGACTTTAAGACGTTCAAATTCATTTAGCTCCTCTTGCATTGCTTCAATCCAACATGATTAAGTTAATGCGTCTTTATAAGTCTTTGGTTGAACTGATGTGAGGAAAGCATCGTAGAAACAAAATAAGGCTTGCTCATGGAGTTGGAGTCTTGTGGAAATAGGTCTTTCAAGTTCATCGATGATGTTGTCTAAAGGATGATCCTTGGTCCATTTGGTAACGTGTTCTGAGTTAGGAGTAGCAGTGTGCACAATGGTGAGAATAATGTCCGAAGAAGAAGATGCTTCAGAAACATTTTCTAAAATTAGAATGCCAAAGAATGGATCGTTATTCCTGTGTGCAACATCTAAGTCATGATTTTCTTCTTCAACAGTTGTTGAGGAAGGTGAACCGGTTGATGCAGCGTGTTCTGGAGCTACTACCTCAGCAATTGGAGCAATTACTTCAGGTGCTGGTTGATCAACACTAGGTGGAGGGTTGAGTAATTCATCAAACAATGGTTGAAACAAAAGACCCCAATCAGTTCTTAAAGGTGGTACAAACGGTGTTGAAGGAGGAGGGTTTGACACGAGTCCTGAATTGATTGTTGCAGGAGTTATTTCATGAAGTGCGGATTCTAAACTGCTTTGTTCAAAAGCCATAGTTGTCAGCTCATCAAAATCTACATGAATTGTCTCAATGATTCGTCTGGTATGTCAATTGTAAATTTGAAATGATTTCTTTGTAGGTGCATAGCCAATGAAAAATACCAATATCAGCTTTCGGTTGTAACTTGCCCAAGTTCTCGCTATCGTTTTTCGGATAACAGAGTGCACCAAATACATGGAGAAAAGATTAGTCGGGAAGTTTGTCATGTAAAAGCTCCTATGGTGTTTTGTCGTGACGAAGATGTATGGTAGAACGATTTTGGGTGTAACATGCGGTAGCAACTGCTTCTACCCATAAGAATAACGGAGCTTTTGCATAAATTAACATTGTGCAGGCAGCTTCAATTAGCGTATGATTACGTCTTTCAACGACACCATTTTGCTGTAGAGAGCGAGCAACAGATGTTTCATGAGAATTCCAAGACTTCCTACATAAATAATGACGCAAAGTTTCGATTAACAAATTCAGTTCCAATATCTGTTTTGATCGCGGACAGGTGCTTTAAAATCCATAATTGGTCATGTTTGAAAACGTTGATAATGAAATCAGGAGCTAGCTAGAGTAGAGGCTCTCGCTTCTTAGCTAGACTTCATCTTTTGACCTTAAGCACTTTACCCATGTAAATCGAGAGTAATTATCGACAATGACGAGAATGTACTTCTTTCCATTAACACTTGCGACACGCATTGGGCCATAAAGATCCATGTGCAAGAGATAGAGTTTTTCTTGGTTGGTGTCTTCAGATTTAGGTTTGTGGGGTTTCTTCTTGCTTTTGCCCATTGCACACGCAGAACATAGATGGTCCTTTACAAATTTTAGCTTAGGGAGACCTCAAACAAGACCGTGTCTAGCTAAATGGTTGAGTGCACCAAAGTTCAGATGAGACAGACGCCGGTGCCATAGTCATGATTTAGTGTTTGAGGCCTTTAACAAGAGACATATAGGAGAGGATGCCATCATATCTCTAAGGGACAGTGTTAATAGATCAATACCTTCTAGATTACGAATGAAGCAACTGTTTTGACGAAAAGAAACTTCAAGGTTTGAATCACAGAATTGCCTAACAAAGAATAAGTTGTGTCTAAGTCCTTCCCCAAAGTAAACCCTTAAGATTGTAACATTCCTAATCTGATAATCACCATATCCCAATATCTTTGCCACGTGATCATTTCTAAATTTAACTATACCCAAAAATTTATTGACGAAATTGGTGAGCTGAGAGCGATCTCTGGTCATATGCTTGGAGCAGCCGGAGTCTAAATACCAGAGAACAATTTGGACAACCTGCATTCATCAAGAGAGGAAGATGGAACATCAGAAACTATGGATCCCCAAGATTTACTAGGTTCCTTATTGTTAGCAGATATAGATTTAATAATCTTAGGTTTGCTAACAGGAACATTAGTTTTAGATTTCTTAGGTTTCCTTGAGTAAACCAATGTTACTACAGGCTTAGGTGTATCAGATTTTAAAGCAGTTGGTTTCCTAAGGGGCACTTCAGTAGTTGTGGTAATCCTAGTTAAAGGGCACACATTTTCTACTATAGTGAAGGTCCGACCAGTAGGTCTCCAAATGTATCTAATATTTGTGAACACTTTTCCTGTTGGTTTCCAAACTTTTCTTTTTGAACTTTTCTTAACAGATTTAGATTTAGCACGAGCATTCACATCATTGATAAAATCAAGAACACACAAATCATGATTATCAAAAAGCATGCAACCATTACACTTAACACATAAAAGTTTAGAATTCGCATTAAGCTTGGAATGCTGCACATTTGCAGTTCTGTTAGGTTCCACAACACAATTCTTATTTTTCAAACTAGATTTAACTGTCCTAGAGTGGGCTTCTACTTTATTCTTCTGAGTACTACTTGGTGTTTGCTGAATCTTATCTTTCTTTGTATTGCCTGAAGGCTATGATCCGCTAGCACTAGTAGACGGTTTTACTCCTGTAGAAGACAACATAGGTTTGTTAGAAACTAGGTTTGATGAAGAAGTTGTTTTTATGTTTGTGTTTCCTGAGGATGTGACAGGCTTAGTGAATCTAACTCTTTTGTCCTTGTTCTTTGGGGTCATAGCCACTAATTTATCACTTGAATTGTTGATGCTAGGGCAGGTTTGTCTGATTATTATAAGCAACTCCTGAATTTGTTTGGTATACTTACAAGCAGAGTCTAAGGAATTGTTTAGAGGATTTTGTGATTTTCCTTGTTCTACTATTTCCCTAAGAATCGCAGCTTGTTCCTAAGTGTGCCTAAGATAGTCAGAGTGAGCTGTGAAAAATCTAAGGGCTATTGGTTCCACATCAATCTTAAGCATTTCTGAAGCAATGGTGTTTTTGGTGACAACATTATCAGCTAAATCTTTTCCTTTAAGTTTCCTTAATTCATCCTTGAGAGCTGTAACGACCAAATCTTTTTCCTGAAGACTTACATTTAAATCAGATATTTCCATGGACTTTTGATTGACTTGATTAACTAAAGCATCACATTGTTCTTTTGATCGAATACGTGTAGGTTTGATCGAGTCATAAAGTTGCTTATAGGTCTGTTTCAAATGTTCATTCTCAGAAATAAGTTTGGACTCCCTATGTTCCAATTCAATATTTATCGTTTCAATCTCTTCTATGTCTGTCTTTATTTTTTCCTCATTCATATTTCCACTTAAAGATTTAATTCTCTCTTTCAACTTCCTTATGACCGTGTCTTTCTCTTGCGACTGAGCTTTTAATTCATTAAATTCAAAGTATTGATCAAAATTTGAAGCACTTTAATTTGAAACAGAATTGTCCCTTTAAAATTTTCCAAATCAAGCTGAGTATCAACTTCTAAAGAAATGCAATGTTTTCAAGAGTTGTATAACTTCTTAACAGTTTATCATAAGTCTTCTTTTTTAATGAAATCCTTTTTGTTGAGAAACCCAGTCTCAAGTTTGAGACACTTTTTACATTCATGCACATTCACAAAAGCATTATCCACAGTAGAATTCATAATAATGTTCACTATATCTTTGTTAATGACTTGTTCCAAGAGTCGTTCGTTCTCATTCAAAACTTGATTCATTTTAACTTCAAATGTTTTGGACTCTAAATGATTTTGTTCCACAGCCTGTTCTATTTGATGAAAGATGTTTTGGACTTTAGTAAGTTCATCAATTAAATATTGATCAAATGTATTGAATATGTCCTTAAGAGCTTTTACAAATGGAATAATTTCATCCCTAAAATAAGCTTTTGTATGTTCAAACCCCCATGAGCCCTTAGTGATGGCTGTGACCGTGTGTATGATCCCTAGATCATTCCTTGGATGAAATCACAAGATCAATGGCAATAAACGATTAAACAATAAAGAACTTTTGATTGAAAGAAACAAAAAAAGATGCTACAAACCCTTAAGATGAAAAATATAATGGAGAAGCTAACCTAATTTTGACTAAACTAGGTGTATTTATACTAAATGCATTAGCCTAGGAGGCCTTTGAGGGCTTTCTTTTGGGCTCTTTACATCTTGGCCCATATACATAATAAACATTAATTAACATTGTCTTTCGAGCTAGACTTTTGTCTTGAATCTTCGAGTGACCGAAGCTTCTTTGTTCGGGTCCATTTATGTGAACCTAACAATCTCCCCCTAGATGAGGTCATGAGAAGTTAGCTCACTCGTGCTTGTCTCTTTAGCTCATTGTAGATAGGGTACTTTACTTGTTGTGCTTTGGTAATTCAATCTTTAACACCTTGATCATGATCTTCAGAACTTGATGAGATGACTTGATCTTGATCTTTGACTTGTTTAAGCTTTACTTTTCTGAATTACTTGTGATCTTCTTTCACTTAGTCTTTGCCATACGCTGATCTTTAGTCTCACATGCTCATATCTGTTGGAATCTGGAAAGCTTTGATGATGTATCTTCTTCTAATCTCCATAACGTTTAGCATTTGAAGAAGACATTGATTTTCAGAGATTGTGCGGAAGCTTTGAATGTAAGCTTTCTTGATTACTTCAGATACTGTGGTATGGATATGAGCACATGTCTTGCATCGGAAACTTTGAGTCGTCATTCGCTATGATAGAACAATTTAGTCACCAACAAAAACATTTTGTTATGTAAAATCCACTTAATGTGTTCTAGAAAAACATTTTGTGAACACACAAAGGTTTTATATTTTGAAGGGACCGAGTATAGACGATACTCAATCTGGTCGGTTACATTAACCTCTGATTCCGTGAGGATCAATGATTACAGTATGAATACTGCACCTGTGATCAGATAGATTCATTCAAAGAACCTTCTTGACAGGTTTTCCGGCACGTGACAAGCTAGTTCCTCTAATACCTAAGTATCAGATTCCCTAATGTTCGCCGTTCTCTAGACCATTATGTCCGAAAGACTAAACACACTAAAGTATTTCTACTAATAGAATGGTAAAGAGTGAGTCAGTACAGTTACTATCTGCTGACTATACCGTATAATTCCTTTTTCAGCGTTTTACTTCTTAATACAATTAAGTACCGTAGAAGGCCTGTGGCAAAAATGATTTGAAAAACATTCGATGTGCTTATAAAATTTGTTTGGGGCACAAACGAAAGTTTAAATAAAATGCTTCTGATGTATTATTTGAAATATATCCGAAAGATATTAAGACCTTTGGGAAATCCAAACTGTACAAGTAATTTTCTTGTATGGAAACCACTCACTAGTGGCGCAGGTCCGAAGACCCAGGCATGAGCAATCATACGAATACCCTGGTGGTACAACATCTCATTCCTCATCATTCCATAAAACACTTTCACAAACATTGAAACAAAAGATTCTTGTCCATTTATCAAGAGATACTTGTGTATAACACAAACATTTTGGTACCTTGACATTATTTTGATCATATTAACACCTAATCTCCCCCTACACATGTGTGTCTGATAATCAAAAGATGTATTAGCACATGCATGGATAGGACTTTAAGCATTTTAGAATCAACCGAATCGATAATTATCCGTTTTACATGTTTAAGTCACATTCTCCTCCCCCTATCAAAATATGAAACTTGTGAATTGTTTTTGATCTATAATGGGACTTAAAATGTATCAATCCTCCCCTCAAAGGTATAAGGTGTGAGGTGAAATAGCACAAAAATGCAAGTGAGTAATTGAAACAAGACCTTAGAATACGCAGACATGAATGATACTGCAATCTGTCTTGAACTTGTAAACGATTGGTCGTGTCAATCTTGCAGCAATAAAATCAGCAACAAGCGTCTTTCGACCTGCAATAAACTGTTAGTATACCTTATTCTCCCCCTCAAACAATGACCCTTGTCAATGTTTGATTTGGTTAACCCGAACATGATTGATAAAAACAATTTGTTTATAGAATAAATGGTTCGGGGCTTAGACAACTTCTTGTCTGGAAAGAAATAAAGCACTGGAACGTACACTAAATCTCTGGGATAAGACCGGGTTACAGTCTGAAATAACTGCAAGCCATTGTATTTTTTTTTTTTAATATACAGAGTGATACAATGCTTTAGCATTCAAAAATACCAGATATCCCCTTGGAACCATCCTTCGATCACTAGTTTGCAATCAGGAAACCTAGAAAGATCTTAGTAACTTTGTGAACTAGAACTAACGCTCGGGTAAGTTCAAAAGTGCACAACAAGGGTACCCCTATCCTAGATAAAGTTCGAGTTATCATACAACGCAAAATGTCATCCAGTGGGTTTCCACTGAGGCTTAACACTACCAACAATCTTTCCAGTTGGTCTCCAAGCTGTCTTAGTATGTTTCACAATTATTAAAATTCTGGTTGCATTCAAACCTTCCTAAGTATGTTTCACACTATGTATTGGCAGGTGGGTTTTGTATTCCAAAGACTTCATAGAAGAATCACACACTGAATATGATAAACAACATTCAACTCCTATGTGATCCTGTCGCACTCCTCTCATTCACAACATTTATTGGCCAAGAACGATGGTTTTCCGGTGTGGCACTTTGGCATAGGTTTGCGAGATTCAGTGGCAGGTTTGGTTCTTGTAGACAAATTCACAGGAACATTAGGCTTTTTGTTTTGTTGCACTGGTGGTTTCTGTGTGGGTCTATTTGAAGTCCTGGGAGGTTCTTGAAAAGTAACTTGCTTCTTCTTAGGCAACGGGGTTGGTTTCACCCAATTGGCTCTTTTTGGAGGTGGAATGTACTTTGAACTTTTGGTATACATCCCTGAAGCAAGTACTTTGGGTTTCTCAGAGGCTGTAGATCCACCACTCTTTTTGCCACTCAACTCAGTTTTCAGTTTGGCAATCTCAGCAGTTAAGGCATTAATCTTTTCAGTGTACGCAGTACGTGAGTGAGTATTCGCCTTTGACAGTTCATCATACCGTCTTTTGAGACTCACGTTTTCTACCTTAAGGCCATCTAGCTGAATCCTAAGGGAGGTAATCGTATCTTTCAACTGAATTCTGTCAGTTTCTAATGCCTGTTGGTCATAACTCCTTCATTGGAAACCAACATTCAACACCTTCATGATGTGATCTGAGCAATCTAAACTCCTGATAATGTCATCTTTTTCCCTTGAAGCTGATCTCTTAGACTTTTTTATTTCAAAATAGCAATTGGAGTCACTAAAGATTGTCTATGCACTGTTTAAGTTTGAAATTAAAGTTGTTAAATCAATATGGGTCTTTTGTAAATGAGAGTTACGTTTCTCATATCTATGACCATTCTTTTGTTGTTTTAAAAACTTCAGCTGCAAGTTTAAAGAAACTTTAGTGTGTTCCCTATCGCAGGTAGATCGAAGATCTTCGCAAAGACAATTCAAACTAGGGGGCACAACAATATCAGAAGTAAGCACAATAGAGCAGATATCTTTTTCTAAACACTCAGCAATTAAGCAGTCATTTTTGATTAAAAGATTTTTCTTCTCTATGGTCAGGTTCTTGTTATCAAGAACAACATTGTTTCATTCAACTCTGCTCCAGTTTCACAAAAATATGTATCAAAGTTCCTCTTACACTTGAAAAATGTTACATTTGCAGCTCGATATGTTTTTTGAAAGGTCGTTAAAATGTACCAGTTGTTTTCACAAACTGTTTTGCCATAATCATAGCACCATCAGAAACATAGTCAGTATTTGTTTTGTTCTTTCATTGATATATCTTCAAATTGATGAAAAGCAAACATTAACTTTTTGAAGACTGGGCCAAGAACTTTACCTTGGAGGTCGGCTTTTATGAACAAAGGGAGTGACAGGACTATCTGTGTTACTAGTTTGACTAGCACGTTCATTGGCAGGAAGCCAATATGCCTGTTCACGGGACAGTTCCTGTTGAGGAACAAACATAAGGGCGTTTAGCTTCTCATAGAAGCCATTCGCGGGTCGAACATGCCCTGGTTTTTCGCTCATCTTTTTCATGCTAACAACTTGTTGAACCAAGACTCTTCACTATCCCATAAACTAACGGGTGGTGAGTAAGTATAGCAAATGGGTACATCAGCATCATACAACGCAGGTTGAGCACGCTTGGCCATATAACCTAGACCTGGGTTACGGGTACCTAGGAGGTCCTTGTGCAAGTCAGCGGTTGCCATTTTTGGTTTCTTAAAAAGCATAGGAATAGTTTCTGTTGGCATGTTAAATCTTTGCAATATATCTCTTGCAACTTTGTTAGCATTCTTTAAACAAACGATTTCATCAAGATAACTATCTGCTAGATCCTTTTCTCAGATAAAATTTTCTTTTCTTTTTTCAGATTGTAAAAATCAATTGATTTTCTTCCATAAAGAGTGGATTTAAGCAAATCGTTTTTCTTTGCACAAGTTCAGCGTTCCGCTTGTTTCGCTGAATCACTAGGGCTGTTCCATCCTAACATTGTGTTTCAAGATCAAGTTTTGACCTTTGGTATCTAGACGATATATTTCATGCTGCATTGAGAAAGCTCATTTTTTTAAGGTCTCGACTTCTAATCATATTTCCTTGTATAAACCTTAGTGATATGTGCTTACATTACACATATCTTTACCTTCAAAAACAGCTTAAATGACCAAAACAGACAAAAACATCCAAATATATTTTTGTTTTGCATTTTGTTATTGTGCAGGAAAGTGGAATACAACGAAAAAGACGAAAATAGAGCCAAAATGACAAACTGATCATATAATGGAAAAGACTGTGCAAAATCAAGGCCAAAGACCAAAAAAGTCAAAGTCAAAGTCAATCCAGAAGAATCAACAGTCAAACCGGAGCCGGAGCTGAAGAATACTATTGGATGCAATCTTAACCCATCTGATGGGCCGGGAAAGCCCAATAGTATAATTATGAAGACTGTGAAGACCAAATGGGCCCTCAATCAATGACAACAGCCCATTTGTGTACAATTGACAGAGACTGTGAAGACTTTGAAGGCCCAATCCTAGCCCAGTTACAGCCAATCTCAGCCATTGTACACACAAAACCCACTTCATAACCTTATTGGGCTTGAAAAAGCCCAATAACCAAACCTGTACCTTATTGGGCCCAAACCCAAACCCAGTGGGCCCAATACAAGCCCAAACACAAAACCCAAGCCTCATAACCTTTTTACAAAACCATAGGGACTTGTTGTGTTATTTTCAAAAGTATTTTATAAAGAAAAAGAGCTAAAAAGAGTCCAGGGACTAAAACTGCCAATTGGCATTTCTTTTACAATTTTAAAAGCCAAGGGCTGGTTTTGCAATTTACCAAAACCCTCTTTATTCTTTTGTTATACAAACGCAGGGACCATATGTGTCACCTTCCAAACTATTTATAACTAACTTGGGCTTAAAAGAGAAATGAAAAGAAAAGAAAGATGAGGGGTTGTTTTTGTGTCTTCCCCATAGTTTATGTTTAAACCTGCCAGCCAACACTGTACCTTTCCCACCTTCCCGCCATACCATACCACCTCCCTTTCCCACGGTTTCACTCCCAAACCACCTCCCTAGTACACTCACAGCTAACCCCCTACCCGTTCCCACCTCCCCATAACCCTTATAACCTCCACCCTGGCAATCTTACACAACCCGAGACCCCATCTATGGCTAAGATGAGTTATAAGGTAGCACATTGCAATCCAAGGGCTGAGAAGTGTGTGAAGACTTTCTACACACACAACTAACACATTGAGAAGACCAAGGAAGGCTGAGAGACTTGTATAAAAGAAAAGAAACCAAGCCGAAGAACCACACACCACGACCCCCCCAAAAACGTATTCTACGACTACTACCCCCCCCTGTTTTTTAACCTTTTAGTGTAATTTTTATTAAGTCTTTTTAGCAATATTTATAATTCTGTCCTATTTCAAAAGTTTATGTTGTAACTTCTTTAATATTAATGAAAGTTTAAAGGTTTTTCTTTGAAAATATTCCAAGTAGCCATTGTCGAAATTTCAAGCCTCATAATTGTTCTTTAATTCTGTTTATTTTATATGAAAATGTGCTTAAGTTGTTAAAACAATACTTATAATCAATTCTCTCAGCCTTACGTTTACCAAAAAACAGTTTACAACCCTTTTTTATAAAATAAGGGGGTGTTTGGTTTACACTTGAAAATGGGTCAATATGGGATTGGCATGGGTCAAGTGCACTCAGCCAATCTTGGCTGAGTGTGTGGGACTCATTAGTGTAATTTAATCAAAAGTTTTTAGTAAAAAATAAGTTTTTAAGGCCCTTGATTTTCTGTTAAAGTTTTATAAACCAAAAGGTGTGCTAAAAAGCTTAAGCTGTTTAAACAGCTTAAGCATACCTTACTAGTGCTTATTCTAGTCACCAATAACCTTTTAAAAAGTCCCTTTGTTCTGTCATTATTAAATTGACCAAGTAATAGCCAAGTGTGCATGTGTATTTGTGAAAAACAGCCAACTTCAAGCCCCAAAACCAGCATGTTTAACTCAACCTTAATAACTCAAATTTTGGAAATAAGCTTAAATACATGTCTTTTCAATCTGTTTAGGTTTTATTTTGGGTAAAAAGCTCTTATGAGCTTATTGAGTTAAGCTGAATAAGCCCCTAGGCCACTGTGTGCCTTCCCCTGGTGCTGAGCACCATAATTCAGCCCCACTTTTCTAGCTTATTTAATACTAAGCCCTAGGTTCTTAGTGTTTTTCCTTATAGCTTGTAGGTAGTTCTAGTAGGTTTAGCAGCTTATTTAATTAGATTGCTTACTAGATAACTTAATATAAGCCACAAGTAGGCTTTTCTGTTTTTCTTTTTAAAACTGCCAGCATACTTAATCTCATTTCCAGCTTATTTTAGGGCTTATTCTAGAAACCTTAGCTTATTTAGGACTCCCCTTTGCCTTATTAACTGTTTCCCATAAGTTTTAGCTTATTTTGTTAGCTTAAATCCCAATAAGACAGAAAAATAAGCTCATAAGCCTTTTTAAAGTACTGTCAGTCCAAAAGCTTAAATTTCTGGCTTATTTAGTGAGATTGAGGCTAAGTGCTTATTATGAAAATTGCTCCCCTTGAGCCCCTTAACAACTTTGCTTTTATAGCTTTTTGATAATAAGCTGTTTGGACTTGCTTTGTAATCGGGCTCCACTTCAGGGACTGTTTGTGTAATTTTGTCTTTTATAGTTATAATTGTTAGTCCCCACTGTTAGTATGTTGTTCCCTCGTTAGTCCTTGTGTCCTTTCACTGTTAGTCCCTATAGTTAACTTTTGTTAGTTTTATTTAATTTAATTAATTAAATTAGGTTTAAAATTAATTAGTTTAATTACTTTAATTTTAAACAGTAACTTTTGGGCATTTTTATATTTTTAGAATTGTTAACTTTTTCTTTATTTAGTCTT
>BQNB010046969.1:5397-29455 GCA_026074375.1 Tanacetum coccineum | reverse complement strand
GTCAACACTAGAAGACAAAAAAATCCAAAGTTACAAATCTAGTCCCTCAAGTTTCCAAAGTTACACAAATAATCCCTAAGCTTAATGGGCCAAATCCTATCAAAACCATACCCGGATCCAAAGCCCAAAACAAAAGCCCATAACCCTTTTATAAAAATCCAAGGGCCATTTCTGCCATTATTGAAAGTCATTTAACACCACACCACTTTCATAATACAAACAGAGGGACTAAAGTTGCAATAAACACCAAGTTTAAATCCTTTTACCCAATTTCAGTTAAAAAATGGCGCCAAGGGTTTTATTACTGTTCATCATCGTCCCAAACATGCCCTCTCCTCATATCAAAGGGCTTCTCAAAATTAAGGGGCAGAAAGGACAATCTAAGGGGTCAAGTACGCGCTGGCAGAGATAAGTTGTCATCAAACGCACCTCATTGGTCAATCTCATAAAGGAATGACACGTTGGTTGACAAGAAAGCACATGGGATGAATGAATTTATACTATATCTACTCTCCAAAGAAGCACAAAAGAGTCTCAACACGGATTGCCACGCTGGCAATCCGTGTGAGCTCATTTATGATTTAACGGTGGAAATGAAGCATCCAATGATTAGCAAATGATCAAGGGTCAAGGTTTGGATGAACGTCTAACCGTTTTTGAGCCTAGAAGCTTCAGTGGTTGCTATAAATAGCTCACACCCTCACACACACAGGGGATCTTCTTTTTTTCAGTTTTTACTTAGTTGTAATTTTTAGCTTAATTTTAGTTAATGTAATTTTCAATTTCAATCTCTTGTAATTTTCCTTTTAATCATATAATCAAAGTTTTCAGTTAATGTAATTTAGTTTTTAAGTTTTCTCAATCTCTTTTACCTTGCTATAAGTTCTAAATAAGCTCAATTATCTTCAACTGTTACCTTTAAGCTCTCAAAAGCTCTCTTAGTCTCTAAGCTAAGATTGAGCTTAATTCAGACTTAATAATACTTAAATCAATAAATCAGTTAAATATCTTATGCTTATTGGACTTTTAAAAAGCTTTTGGAAGGGGAACCAATTATGGAAGGGTTCCCATGGAGTTTACTAGCTTATCCAATAGGATAAGCTAGAGCTTGTAGATGCTCATTTGAGTTTAAGCTTCTGTTTAGCTGAAGCTCCTAGTAAGTTTTCATTTAAATTCCTTTGTCCTTAAATATATAGCTTAATGATTGCTTATTAGTGTAGATCTGCTTATTTGCTTAATCTAGTTGCTTATTTGTGCTTACTATTATCTAATTGTGCTTATCAATCATGTTTCTTAATCTGTTTTTAGTTTTAGTAAATTAGATCTTAGTATTTCATTACTTATCTTAACAAATCATAAAAACTAAAAAATAAGTAGTTTAGCTTTAGATTCTTAATTCTAGCTTAATAAGTTGTTGAAATATGTTTGTTAAGTTTGTTATAAGCTCATTGTTATCTGGTATCAAGGTTTTGTTAGCTGGATTTGAATTGCTCAAGTTTTATAAAAATCTGTCAAGTATTAAGGAGTGTTTGGATTAGGACTGTTTGACCTTTAAAAGTCAAAGGTATTTTGTGAATGCACTTTGGTTAGTTTGATGATCATATTTGATTGAATTTTGAATAGGTTAGCTAAGTTAGTTTGATCTTAAAATTACTTTGTGGCTTATTGTATCTGTCTCAGCACCAGGGGACCTTTTTCACTTTTCTTTGTTTGCTAAAATTTTAATCCAAGCTTCTTAAGCTTGGATAGTGGTTGCATTGTGTTCAAACACACTCAAATAGAGTGTGTAATACAGGTTGTCCCTTAAGGACACCTGAATTTGATTCTAGCCTTTGTCAATTGCATCAACAGTTGTAACTTCAGTTACTACTGCTGTCCTTTTAAGCCTCAATTAAGCTGAGTGTTAGTAGGATTTAGAATCTTAAATTCATCTAGCTTAAAGTTTACATATAGCTTAGTTTAGATTAAGTCTTGTTTTTCATTTTCTAGCTTATTCATTAAGGTACATTAGCTTTTAAAGTTTACTAAAACTCTCAAAAATTCCAAAAACTGTAGTTAGTAAAATTGGATTCTAAATTTTAGATTTCTAGCTTATAACATATGTTTTTATGAGTAGGATTTTTAGCTTATATATTGGTTAATAAGTTTTCAAAAGCTTAGAGTTTAGTATAGCTTATTATACATTTTAGCTTATAGAGTTTTTGAGCTTCTTGAGTTATTTACTGAGTTTGCTAATTTGGCTAGTAGATTTAGCTAGCTTCTAGTGTTTTAATTCCTTTTAGCTTTTCATTTCTAGCTTGTAGACATCCTAAGCTTTCAGTAGTAGCTTTTACTTTTGAATTTGAGCTTAATTTGAGCTTTGTGCAAGTGTTTATCTTAGAGAGCTTATTTCTCATTTTCAGCTTAAGGTTTCTTAATTAAAAGTGCTTAAAAAAGCGTGTTCTTCAAGTTTGTACTTTTAGATTTCAAAAATAAAAAAAATTCAAAAAAGGGGTGTTAGACAACCTTGAACCCACGACCTCACCCACACAATACACACGTTTTACCAATATGCTAAATAGCTCATCCATCATCTCTTCCTTTCATTTAATTAATATAGGCAATTTCCTTTTCCTCTTAATAATAAGCCGTAGCTTATTAAAGCACATTTAGGGCTTATTTGTTTAGCTTTTTCATAGTTCTTATTTTTCTTAAGTACCTGTTAGTATTTAGGAGTTTCCCTGAATTTTTCACATTTTTCCATCAAGTAGATTATTTTTAATTATTTTTCTTAGGATTTAATTTTCAAAAATACATAAAAAATAGAAAAAAGTTTTATAAAAATGCAAAAAAATAGTTTTTAGCATTAGATTAAATACTTTTAGGTTTACATTCATAAAAATCATTTTCAACACTTTTAGATTTTTATTTTCATTTTTAAGCCTTTATTTTTAATTTTAAAAATAGGATTTTATTTTTAAAAATAGTAAAAAATAGTTTTCTGAGTTATTAAGTTACTTTAGACTTTACTAAGTTTAAAAATCATTTTTTCTAAATTTTAGGACTTAATTTGCTATTTTTTAGGATTTAATTAGATTAAAATAGTTTTTAATTCATAATAAATTCAAAAAATAATCAAAAAAATATTTTTCTTTTTCTTAAATTTTTATTTTGCCCTAATTTAGGTTTAGAAATTTAGTTTGCATTTTTAAGGTTTAATTTTGTCTTACTTGTTTATTCGTCCCGTTTTATTTGTTTCCCGTTAATTGTTTTAAGTTTTTAATTGCTTATTTTAATTGTGTTTTTAATTGGTAGTTATAGATAATCAAAAATATATTTTCTCTCATTTAAATCATAATCCAAACTAAGGCGTGGTTTCAATTTCACAAGTCGTTGGGAAAAACGACCCGGGAAAGCATACTTCCCGGTAAACATACGTATATTATTATTATTATATATTTGTATAAGAATTTGCCTAGAGGGCTACTTTGGGAATTATTCTCTATACTTTTGTGTATTAATATAATATAGTGTATTAAAAACTATCAATCATATTTTTTAGCTTATTTGATGTGATTAAGCATATGAATTTATCATCATCTGACAAATTCAACTTATTCGACGAATTATGTGAATTTATCGTGTTGAAGATAAGCTAACTTATTAGGTGATTGATATAAATAAGTTTATGAATTATCATCATCTGAATTTATTATGCTGAATTATAAGCTAACTTATTAGCTTATTTTTATGAATTATTAGGTTTTATGGCTTAATCTACGCTGAACAGATATAATATGACATGTTAGTGAAAAATCATATATGATAAGTTGCTTGAAAAAACTGTAAAAACTTACTATATCATATATGATATAAGCTAGGTTGTAAGCATTTATACTATATCATATATGATAATGTGCTTGAAAATAAAATACAAGTAGTTTGTGATCTCCTGGTGAGTAGTAAAAAGTTAGTTTTGTATATATCATATATGATAATGTGCTTAACACTAAAATCAAATCTTTTTATTTGTGTAGAGAAAGCTGTTTTCAATGCATTTTACACAAGAAATGGACAAGAAATGGAAATACACAAGATGAGACTGAGGTTTGCAACAAAGATCCTGACACATGACATAAACATCCACATAGAGAAGATGAGCGACGAGGCACATGCGTTTGCAAAGAAGCACACAGACAAACAGGCGAAGCAGAATCTCATAAGGGATGCAGTCGTAAAAAGGAAAAAAGCTCAGGATTCGTAAAAGAGTTGGCAGTGCCATCTGATGCAGTTACCTTTGAATGTAGACAATATTTACTAGTTTTCATTTTTAAGTACTTGTAGTGTGTACTGGTGGTACCGTAGTGTGTACCACATTTTGGGGATCCGTTGATCAATCTTTAACTATGTAATGCTACTACATCTCTTTTATGCTGATGATGTGGTCTTCATAGCCCAATGGTGTGATTCGGATATCATCACTCGTGTGTTTTTTTTGGATTTTACAGTAGGAAAAAATATTGTAGATTGTTTCAACACAAAAATGATGGTAGATAAAAAATGTTGAACTTAATGTTATATCATATATGATTTCTTTCAGAAATCATATATGATGGTATGATTCAAACTTGTAAAATACAAAAATCAAATGTGATTAGTCAAAACAAAAAAGAAATAATGTAAAATCGATTGTGATGAACCAGTATATCATATATGATATATAAAAGGTAAAATTATGTAACAAATAAAGATCCAACACTTATTCATAATCAAAAGAGTACTTTTTAACAATATGATATATGATAACTCAAATAGAAAGTAACCTAATGTAAAATCACATATGATATACCTAGGATATCATATATGATAAACACTTATTCATAATCAAAAGACACAAAAACAAAAAGTATGCTGAATTCATGATTAAACAAAAACCTTCTTATTATTGAAACTACTATTTTTCTTCTTGGGTTATTATACAAAGAAGTTACTATAGTTTCTCAAAAAGTCCGCCTAAGTTACTAAACTTTCATTTTGTTCACTTAGGTTACTAAACTTATGAAACATGACATTTGGGGTTACTCAACTTGCAAAAATATACGTAAACATCATTGAACTTGTAAAAACATGACATTTATGTTACTAAACTTACCTAAAAATATACGTCCAGGTTGCTCGGATTAACATTGAAATTATGGGGGTGTATGTTTATCAAAAGTTCAGTAACCTAAGTGAACAAAATGAAAGTTGAGTAACTTAGGCGAACTTTTTAAGAAAGTATAGTAACTTCTTTGTCTATTAACCCTTTCTTCTTAAATCAATTCTTCTTCGTTTTCAATCAAATCTACTTTTTCTTGAACAACTTCATCATGGGCCACGACGAATTCATCTTGATCCTTAAACATACTCGTGCACGTCCTTTTGTTATGATTAGTACCTCCACACAATGAACATGAATTCCTGTTTTTCATACCTTTTTTAATCGCTTTCTCTTTCCCTCCTTTAATACGCACCTTTCAATCTCTGAAAAATGAAAATAAAAGAATAAGTAAACAGTCACTTGAAAAAAATGTAATATCAAATATGATAATCAGATGCCATATAAATATGAAAAGCAATATCATATGATATACGTATGAAATATTCATATTTGATATATAAAACAATTTAACCAAAAGCTACTTAAAAAGCTTATTGCTAACTGATAAGTAAAGTAACCTTAATTCAGCTATATCAAACACATTAATCTAATAGGCCTATTCGAGACATAAAAAATATCTAATAATAAGCTTGATCGTACACTAGCAACCTAAATAAGCTCATAAGATGCTTATTAATCCATCAAATAAGCTAATAAGTCGCATATAACTCAACATAATAAATACAGATGATGATGATTAATAAACTTATTTATATAAATCGCCTAATAAGTTAGCTTATCACTAGAAACAACTAATTCAGATCATTCGTTCAAAATAAGCTGAATTATAAGCACTATAAATTAGTACGCTTAATCCATCAAATAAGTTAAAATAAAAAAAAAAAAAAAATAAAAAAAATCACAGCTCTGAACTGATGTTTAATTAACTGGAAGAAGTAGATATCGATTCAAAATAATTTAATTGATGAAGGATCGATCGAAAATTATTTGTTTTGATGGATCGATTAGTTGTGGATCGGTGTAGAGCGAGAAAAAAAGAAGTGCAGGTATGTGTGTGTATCAAATGAGCTAGTAATATAAAAATAAGTTTATATATAAGACAAAAATACCCCTCTAGTGTAAATAAACAATTTAATCTCATCCATTGGATGAGATGAAGATAGGAGGTGGGGATGAATTCCCCGGTATCCACAAAATGTCTGGTATCAAAATAAACTTAAATCTAACGTAGTACACAGTGTAAACAATCTGACAATTACTTTCGGCCCCCTATCTCACTTTACAGTTATAGTTTGGTCTGGTTAAACTTACTAAAAATTAACCACAATGTTTACATAGTATTAAGAGTGGGTTAGGTGACTCTGATATAATAAGTACAATGGTCAATGACCATATAAATGAAGGGCTTATGATATATGTACCCCCTCTAAATCATCATTTGTATCCCCCTCGGGTTTTTTCCGTTTTTTTTTTTGTATTTTTTTTTTTTTGTATTTTTATAATTTTGTATATGTTATAAAACTGTGACATGGAAAAAACGGAACGAAAAATATAAAGTTTAACAGGTCAAAAGTATGAAACTGTCAAAAATTACGGAACAGAAACTGATAAAAAACTGCGTTGCACTGTAAAAAGGGGGGTACAAAAGGAATCTTTTGTACCTTATTGGCGCTATTCATGAGGGAGGGGGGTACCAATAGGGGTACCCTAAATGAAGTTTGAAGTGCACCAAACACGATTGTTAGGTAAAAACCTACAATAAAACATTCAAAGTTTTTGTTTAGTGCATGTGAGTTTTTTACCAACCTAGAGGTGAAGGTTGTGAATTCGATCATCGCTTGATATTTATGAGATAGATGAGATACAATGTGAAAAAATTGTCGTTAAAAAAATAAAAATAAAAATTGAATGTATAATAAAACAATAAAACCAGTGTTCAAATCGATCAAATTTTGCATGGAACTGTCGTTAAACAAGCCCGTATTTGAATATGTCATTTATAAGTTAGTTGCGAGTAAACCATCACCAAATTGGCCTACTGATTAAGTGATCAGACACATAAGACATATTAGATTCCAACCTTACTACATACACACATGGACGGACTTACGACTCAAAGTCAACAAGTGCACAAATTTATTATAAATATGAAATAAATATAAATGAACTAAAAGATGAAAGTTTATTAAAACTAGTAAACAAATTAAGAATGCATGTATTTATTTTGATTCAATGTATATATTAAAGAAACACGAAGTTTTAACGAAAATTTACACTAGACGTTAAACATTCATCGTATTCTCGTAAACCCCATAGGTCCACCCCTGCATACACAGCTTCGACGTGGCCGCGCGAAAAGATGAAAATGGTCACCGAAGATACTTTTATGAGGTCACGTACATATATGTTAAAAAATCGTATTTTTCAAATAAACTCATAGGCAAATTTCCATCCGTTTAAGCTAGTTGCGAGTAGATATGCTTAAACGTTACAACTAATTGGGAGCTAGTGAATTTTCGTTATTTCTCCTCTGTTACAAACTATTTTCTCAGCAAAACTATCTCATAAACCATATAATATATGATATTTTAGATTAAATGCTAGTGAATTAAAATAGGACCTCAAGCTTCATAATGGCAATTGCAATTATTTCATAGAGAATCATGTATGTATCATTGCACATGTTATGCCAATGGCAAAATCACATATTGAAGTAAACTATAGTATACACCCCTAGAATCTATTGAATAACACAAAGCCTATATATAATCTCTTTTTTTTTCTAATAAAAAAAAGATAAATTTAAAGTAAATTATAAAAAAAATCAAGAATAGAACATGAAGAAGAAACCACGATCCACCACTCACCATTACTTGTCAATTGGAGGCATTGTTGTTGATGGTGAACAATCCAATGGTATAACCTTTGAATGTGTTGAAACTTGATGATGCCCACCTTCACTAGTGCCCTTACTTACAACCAGTTTTACAAAAGAACCATCTTTTTCCTCTGTTTTATCTAATGAATCATGATCCCATTTTCTTGAAACTAGCCTTTTTTTCAAGCTCCATTTGCATTAATCTTCTCAAAAGCTTTTCCTCTGCATCTCTTAAGAACTTGAATGTTGGTGGTGGTGAAGATCTAATCTTGTTCATACCAAGTTCACTAGATTCAAACAAAGGATTCAAACCATGATTATAATAAGCTTCTATGTTTAGATGTGGTGGGACCTTCAATGCTGGTGAAGCAAGTGGTGACAAAAATGGTGTATCTAAAGTGTCAAGCATGTCACTCAAAGTTCTTGACCCTCTTTTGCTCCTCTCAGATTCCAAATCTTCTTTTGTTTCTTCATTGATTGTGAAAAGAAACCTAGGTGGCCCACTTAAGTTATGTAGCCTCATGAGCTCAAGATCCAAGCTTTCATCAATTAAACTCTTTGAAACCAAATCTTTTTCAAAGCCCATGTCTGATTCCTGTTGGTTGACATGGGTTTGCATGTCCTTTTCTTGAGTTCTAAGGGATTTTGAGGTTTTCCAACATGAAGTGTAAGAAGTGTGGATAGTAGGGGTAATATTGGAAGATGGAAAGTGTTTGTTTTCAATATCTTCAGATTTGGAAAACTTCTTTTTCCACCATAGAAGATAGTAGAGCTCAGCAGAGAAAACAAGGATGACACCTCCAAAGAGAAAACATAAACCAATCTCTAGACCACTTAAAGATGACATATTTACCCTTCAAGAAATTCACATCAAAACTATATAAAGATTGAGTTTTTCTTCAAGTATGAGGAAAGCCCATTACTTAATATCAAACTTATTGAGAATCTTCAAGAAAAAAAGATTCAGAAGAGCCAAGAGATATGACTCTGTTAACCAAAGTTCACATGCTGGAAAAATAGTTGGAAACCATAAAAAAAAGAAAGCTTTAAAGACCTTTGTACATATGCATTGATTGTCTTGAACCAAGAAACTTATACAATAACTTTCTAAATTTAATGTTAATCCAATGAATCAATCTCAACCATCTATTTTTTCATCAAAAATAAAAAAACCCACTTTCCACCTCTTTTTTAAAAATAAAATATCTTACAAACGGTAAATCGTCACACGACAAAAAATACACCATCACGACGAGTATTTTTTATCTTTCAGTAGACGAGTGACACGATATACTTTCGAGGAACTTTTTTTCAATTTTTTTCAGTCACGAATTGCGAAAATCATATATGATTCGTATAACATGGAAATGGAAATGTAAAAGTTAAGTTATATATTATCATGAGTTGGCCAAAAGTTCAATATAGACTCAATATTTGTCATAGACCCAATGAACCAATCCTAGCAACTCATTTTTTATCAAAAATAAAAAAACTCATTTTCTACCTTTTTTAAAAATAATAAATATCTCACACACTGTTAATCGTTACGCAAAACAAAACATATCATCGCGACGAGAATTAAATTATCTTTCTATAGAGGGGCGACACTATGTACTTTCGACGAACCAATCTACGATTTTATGAAATCATATATGATTTATGAAATCATATATGATTCGTATGACGAATCATATATTTTTTTTGAACGGCAAATTTTATTAAAAAAACTAGCAAGGAGCTAGAAAAGATTACAAAATAAGACAATTAGGGTTCTTAAGCCAACTAACCCAATTGATTTTACGAATCATATATGATTTTCGCAATTCGTGACTGAAAATCATATATGATTTTATGAAATCATATATGATTTTATGAAATCATATATGATTTTATGAAATCATATATGATTCGTTATACGAATCATATATGATTCGTTATACGAATCATATATGATTTTCGCAATTCGTGACTGAAAAAAAAATCGAAAAAAAGTTCCTCGAAAGTATATCGTGTCACCCGTCTACTGAAAGATAAAAAAATACTCGTCGCGATGGTGTATTTTTTGTCGTGTGACGATTTACCGTTTGTAAGATATTTTATTTTTAAAAAAGAGGTGGAAAGTGGGTTTTTTTATTTTTGATGAAAAAATAGATGGTTGAGATTGATTCATTGGATCTATGACAAATAATGGGTCTATGTTGATCTTAACTCTCAGTTTCAATCAACATCAATGATGTTCAATTTTTCAAAACGCATTCAAAACCTTTCCCAAATTGATTTTTCTTCTACAATGTTCTACAATCAGTTACAATTCCATATTAAAAAAACAATCTAACTTTAACATCTATTTAAACCAATCTATCTTCTACAGTCAGTTCCAACTCAAATTGATTCGTCTTCTACGTGTTGTTGTGATTTGGATTTTTGAAAGAAATTTTAGTTGACAGGATTTGTATTGTTACGAGTATAGAACTTTTGTGTTACAGTGTCAGTAAGATACGTCACCGTGCATTTTTAAGCGATGAAAACTTGTATTAGTTCAAACTTATCACTCCGGTTCCTATTGTTCTTAATTAGAAAAAGATCGAGCATTGCGGCAACGTTTAAAAATTTGAACTTTTAATATGGATATAAACAGAAAATGGCAAGCTTCTCAGACCTCAGAGATTTATAAATAAATATTTCAATGTTAGGGTTATTTAAATTCGATCTTGAAGACTTTTTTATTAATATATCTTTTACATATATAAATTGTTAAGTATTTGGTTGATAAATAAAATTTGTTATATAAAAAAAAATAATCACGTTAATAATAAAAGTATTAGCATCATAGTTTATTTAGGCCCATTGCGATTAATGTTACTATGTTTGTACAGGCCAAAGGCCCAGTATGTCACAGACTTATGCATGTATTTATATTCCGTTAAGATAATTAATGAAGATAGTTTAACCCAAGTTAATAAAAAGTACCGGGTAGTTATTATAAGTTGCTACATATAGCGAATTATAACTTATAATGTTTATACTCAATAGCTCAATCCTTCCTTTAGAATCATATTCATGAATGTACACAATTGTTGTTGCTATTTAACACGTTTACTGATTCACGTCCCTTTTTAAAAGAATACAAACAGTACATTGTAAAGATCTTTTTTCTTTTCTTTTATCAATCTAAGGTTTTCACTATTCCTTTTCATAGTAATTGACCTTTAACTTATTTTTTGGCCCGTTTGGTTTGTAAATTAGTTTATGATTTGAATTTGAATTTGAATTTTGTTTTGAACTCGAATTTGATGTAGATGAGAGAAAATAATATTTAAATACTCCTATTATATATTAATATACAAATACAAATTATAATTAAAATACTTCACAAAAATAAAAAAATTAAAGTGTGAGAAACACATGAGAATACCAAAAAAAAAAATTTGAAGTGAGAAAAAACCATTGCATGTAACCTGGAATTCTACATCCTCAAATATCTTGACTTAACTCAACACTCATACCAAACGCAAGCATTTTATAGTGCCACAGTAAAGAATCTACACATGTCAAACACAAAGTTAATATTAATAAGTGGTGCGTTTTGTAATTGCGCTTTAAGATATCCCTTGATAACGCTAAATAACGAGGTTTGTAACCTGCGCTTCGCCGCGAAGCGCGGGTTTTTTAAAATTATGGCGGTTTTCATTGACGAATAGTGTGATGAGGTATTTCGTAAATACCTGATAGATCATTTAGTAAAAAAAATTGAGAAAAAAAAGAAAAAAAATAAACAAGTCGGGTCGGGTCATATTTAGAAAGCTAAATATAAGCATAAACAAATAACCCGAGTGTTTCTTCAAACTTATAAAACGTGCTTATGACTTAAGTTTAAGATCAGAGCATTTGCAGATCTATACACAATTATTTGCGTAATGTATTACATTTTATAACCATTTAGGTAGTAAAGTGAATACATAAAAGTAACTAAACGCCTCTAAACTAATAATTAGAACATTATAACCATAAGATAGCATACCATACCAGTAACAAAAGAAATATACTCCTCCATAGTTTGCTTTTCAACCTATCTTTCGTTTGAATTTTAGAGTCATCTTAGTCATCTTTATCTGAACTGAATGGTACGGCTGACTGTTGATAAGTGGAAGGGTAAACCAATTTACTGACTTGCTCATCTCAGCATTCATGTGTGGACTTATATCATGCACATCTTTCAAGATCTTTCATATGCTTTGTAACAACCCTCATTATCTTCTCAAGATGATGGTTTAATTACTTGATACGACCCCGCAAAAACTGGACATTCATTAGATGTTGCCCCTGTTTTGAAACGAATCAAAAACAAAATTTAAGTTGGCGCAAATAACATACAATCAAATTTAAAATTTTCAAAATAAAGTTTCATTTGAATATAATTTAGCCTACCTATTTATAGCGAGAAATCTAAACTCCAGACGCAAAATATTTCGGGTCAACAAAACTTAAATGTTTCTGCTCATTACTCAACATACCTGATGAACATAAACCAAGTTAAAACATTAATAAACACATAAGTGGAGTCCGATTCATTAAGCACTAAATTAAGTGGAATCCAACAATTCATGCTGTAAAACTGTAAAGAATCTCATGCTATCACAAATAGTCACACTCGTAACAAATTAAGTAATAACAGTTTATGACTACTACCTGATATAACCATCATTTTCCAAATTAGTTTTATAGAACCTGAGACGAAATATGCTAACACACTTTTGTATCTGTTTAAATTTCAACCTATTGATAGGTGACTTGCATACCAACGCTTTTAAATCTTCCAGTTTGTTATCAAACCAGCCATATGTTAACATACAAAATGAAAAATCAGAAAAGTTCACGAAAAAAAAAAAAAAAATGTTGAATCGTAATAAGCAAATGGTCTGCAATAACATAATACAAAATGAAAATAACGTAGTCTCATTGGAGTTTATAAATTTTAGGCGATGTGTCCAAAGGAGTCATTCAGACGTTTTAAAACGGGACTGCTTGTGGTAGGGGTGTACCAAAGACGCAAGGTTAAACGGTGCTAAAAAAGGCAACATATTTGTAACATTTTGCACAAAAGGTAAGAAAATCACTTGAGTATGAAAAAAATGTAATACGGGATGCAATAATTGTATAATATAAAACAAAGAAACGTAACTGCAAGTTGCATGATTTCATCATATCTCAACATTTAGATAATAGCGTAAACAAACACCTAACACAACCAGAAATAAGGCAAATACTACAAACACATAAACTTGCCTTATCTGTATAAAAGACAGTACTTTTGAAGACTATAGGATATGAAAAAGATCCATTCATGGAACAAATGACGAAACACATCTGGTTCATATTCAAAAATCACAGAAAAGAACATTTACTTCATTATGGTTGCATATAATGTTGATGTCAGTTATAACGCATGAAGTTTTAACAAACTTTTGTTGTGCAAAGTGGTGACATTAAAAACGCGTCTATCGTTTCAAAAATCAGTAACAAAAAGTCCTAAAAATGTGAGCTAATTAAAGATCACAGAAGGCTTACCAGCTCGTCTCTAATTGTTTATTCGTTATGCATTCTTTTTCAAAATTTTCGATGGTCGCTTATTGACTTAACACCACTAAGATATAGTAGTAATTGGCCCATCAAATTGTAGACTATCATCAATCTTTAGCCCTAAATTATGGAAAAATATATGATTCATGATGATGAATTCAGGTTCTAATTTTTAAGTCCCATTTTACTATTAGATCATGTGTCGAGGTAATGGGAAAAAATAGGGTATATCAAATATACAAAACATCAAAAGGTAAACGAACTTCTTCTTGAATTGATTGATGAACTTCTTACATAAAATTATGCATTTTCGTTCTTTTCCTCGGTCTTCAATAAACGACCTCCCTGGCCCATGTGTCTTTTAAACTTGGATTATTGCTAAAGGCACTTAGATCAATATCCCCATCAGGTAAAATCGTTTCAGAAGAGGAACAAACCTAGAGTAAAAACCTGCAAAACAGAATGAAAGATTTGTTCTAACAGTAAAAAAATAAGTAAAATCATAATGCGGGTTGCAATTTAATGCTAGCCCGACCCGTTCTCAACCCGTTGGCATTTAAAAACCGGGTTGCGATTTAATGTTGGCCCCCAAAATCTTTATACTTCTCCCACAATGCTAGCAGATGGCAGGCCTCCGCTTTGATTTTCATTCTTTTTTCCCAGATTAAAAAAAACACAAAAAAATTCAAAACAAAACGAAAAATAAAGAAACTTGGTATAACATCCTGAATATGTATGTTTAATGCAAATCTGAAACCATTTACCAGCATGAAGTCAAAGTTATGTAGTGACAAAGATTAGCAAGTTGACCAAAGTATAATTTTTAAAATAAATTGCGTTTAACGAAAACATTGTGAATCTAAGCATGATTACACATTCCCATTTTCTAAGAAACTCTCCAGAACCGTTCATGACAAAAGATATTAACGGGAAAAGGTTAGCCCTGATCCAGAAGCCAACCAATTCAAACATGATAGTGTAATTTACACTCATCAGAGAAGTCCAAAATATATCAAAGTATATGAATAAGGAAAATGTAATCAAGTACTACTTTTTAAATTAATGAATCTAATTTTACATTTAAAAAGCTAGCTTCCTCTCACGAAAATCCTCGTGATTTCAACTTTGAACTATACTAAAGATCCATATATTATGCAATAATAAGTAAACGAACTCAGGTTGTTCAAATATATGTAAATCCAAAAAAGACCGATAAGGGACTAAGGGGAACACGTTTGTCTCATGGACATCTTTTGGCCACACAACCAAAACATTTATATCAGATGTCATTCCTAGATAAATAGTAAATAGTGTACTAAACGGTGTTTTGGATTGTTTACTTAAGTATCTATCTACTTAAGTGTAAGGAGATAAACAGTTGTAAGAATCGTTTAAAACCGCTGGATAAGCACTTTAGATTAATCAATCCCAAACACACCCTTAGCTATGTTTCGACTCTGTGGCTTTATGCAATAATAAGTAAACGAACCTCAGTTGTTCTAATATATTAAATCCAAAAAGACCGCTAAGGGACTACGGGGAACACAATACAACTTTTGGTCTCAATGTACATTCTTTTGCCACACAACCAAAACATTTATATCCAGGAATTCATGTCCTAGCTATATAGTAAAAAAGTGTACTAAATTTGATTTGGATTGTTTACTTAAGTATCCAATCAACTAAAGTGACAGGAGATAAACAGATGAGAGATCCGTAAAACCGTTGGATAAGCACTTTAGATTAAGTAATCACAAACACACCCCTAGCTATGTTTCGTCTCTGTGCCTTGTTTGGTTTTCGGTTTATGTTTCATAAGCGCACTTTTTGTGTCTTATTTTGAATCTTTTTGGCTTATATAAACGGGCTTATATAAGCTTATCATGTCATAATAAGTTTATATAAGCCGAAAAGTTTCAAAATAATCCAAAAAAGTGGCCTTATGAAACATAAGCCAAAAACCAAATAAGCCATAAGCTCACTATATAAGCCGAAACAAACAACCGCGTCTAACCTATAATCACACTAATCACAAAAAACCTGTTAATGTAAAGTCCTAAAACACTTGAAAAGGGGAGAAGTCAGACTGATCCCAAAAGAAAGAAGATAAAAGATCTCTCAAGATTGATTCGCTTTATCTCAAGGGGTGTTTGTGACTGCTCGTGGTATGCAAATTGGTTTGGCTATGTTAGGATACAGAGAAGGCGTAACATTAATTAGTAACTAAAAACTTGTCTTATTTAAAAGAAATTAGAAAATAATGCACTGTTGACATTTTCACATAGGTAATGAATTACAAAGTAATATTAAAACTTTCTTGCTTTTAACATTTGATAAGAGTTCTCCTTCACTTACCGCCATTATTAACACCTACGTGTTAAAATTAAATTGAATACATGGACTAGTAAAACATACCAAGGAATTTAAATTTATTTAAATCAAACACTACAACTTGACAACATTTGCACCTTTCAATAGAAGACTTCAAACCATTACGTAAACTTGGCCGAGTTAGAGTAGGGGAGGGCAAGTCAACCCATTGCTAATTGGCACTTTCCCTCTGAATTATATGTTCTTTATTTTCAATGACATCCCAACTTAACGTTTTCCAATATTGTTGATTATATCTGGTATAGACACCCATATGACCTCTTTTCAAAAGAAACAATCTAAAATTATCTTGAATATGTGGAAAGCTTTCTGAACAATTATACATGTTCTTCTAAAACTTTTAGCTAAAACCTTTTGCTCCCCCAGATTGTTAATAAAAAGAGGCATAATCCTACTACCTGAAGCTAAACTTAAACAACAGCAACTGATTAAATAAAATTTGAGTTTCATCTTTTATCTGGGAATTTTCTTTACCATCATAATTTATATGCAATGCATATACCACTACTGTTTATCTTTCCATCCATAAAACTGAAACCAATTTATAGTAACAACTTTACTTGTTACGGATATTTTAGAAAGGCTAAATGAATGTACCTTACAAAGTGATATAAGCAATGCCATGCGGTTTAGTTTGTGAGGCAGTGATAGTGACCTGATTTCACCAACCTTCATTACCTTCATACATATAGAGAAAAGTTGTTAGGGGATGTTTGGATAACTGCATTCAGTGGATGTTTTGCTATTATTTGATTCGGCTAGTAAGCACTCCTCGTCGCAAATTCGCAACAACCTCTTAAGTATTTTTTTACCCAATGGAATACATATATTAACAGTATTATGACATATAAAAAGTTGATAGTAAGAGTATAACCTTTGAGTCTAGAACATGTAACTTTTACATATTTATCCAGATGTTACTGCATATAGGCAAAGAGCACAACATGGAGGGTAGATGACTTTGTATCCTTCATCCTTCCTTTTGTAGTATCGGCGCTACTGCAAAAAGAACATATAATGACCGATTTCCATCCCAAAGCAAGGACGAAAATAACATTTGTTGCAACTCCAATTCTGCACGAATCAGCAACATCCCGTAGCATGGTGAAATTTGGGCGTGAAATTAGTAACTGGAGGAGTTATTTCTTTTTTCTAGACTATAAATGAAATGTAACATGTAACGCTGACATCTTTCCATTATAAATGCTAGGAAACTAAGAATCAATTTACCTGAAGAAGATCGTTCCAATTGTATATGAAACCAAGCTTCCTTTACTATTAATAAGACCTGACAGAGATAGCAAATTTGTAAATACTAAAAACAATAACAAAGATAGTTATATAAATCTTATATCAACATATTAAAAATCAAGGAGAAACAATCGTACTCGCCTCCAATATAACAAAGGCTTAGTCTTTTTGTAGCTTTGTTCAAAAGGCGTCTTCTATTACGTTGACCACCAGATTTTTGCTCAATCGGATATGAGAATACGGTTACCATGGCTGCAAACTTAGTAAGCTTGCCCCGCCAAGATGCACGCAATCCGAATTTTAAATGAATCTCCTTAGGGACACTTAAATAATATCATCACAGCCTCTTGGAATCGATAACGTTATCAGCTTACAAAAAACACACACCAAACACAGTAACATTCGTCAACAAAGACTACAAATATTTTTACAACTGTGGTTGTTTTCACAAGCATCAACACCAAACACGTGTCACAAGGACTATCAAACCTCTTTCAATCCAAGAGGCATAGTGACGCCTAACCAAGATTCAATCGTCAAAAATCTAACGATGAATTTCATAAAAAACCAACAGTTGCATTCTCTTTGGTCACTTGAATCACCAACCGTGATTGTCACACACCGATCAACATCGACATGCACCATGAACGGTGGCAATGAAGAGATAAGTGGCATCGAGCGTTCGTGATGACAGAAGGCACCACTCCTCAATAAAGAGAAGGCTGAACCTCTCCTTCTTGCATCAAACCACCATGATTGCATCCCAGATCACCACCCCATTTATCATGCCCTTTCTTGGTCTCGTTTCCTTACTCAAAAAATTCACCATTTTCCCCTCTATCTGTTTTCCCAAACATCCTACCAATAATAAACTGTATGTGTACAGGTGTGTGTGTTTTCGGTTTTTATTTACCGATGGTAACACGTACCCCACGTACGTGGCAATGGTGGAATACAATTGGTAACTGGGGCATTATACTACGACCAAAAAAAACACAGGTTGAGCCTGTTTTTGCATTCAATGCATTTAAGGCAGCAATCTCGCCACGTTTACCCAACATCTTTTTTATTTACTGATGGTAACACGTACCCTATGTACGTGGCAATGATGAAATAGAATGGGTAACCAGGACATTATACTACGACTCAAAAAACACGGGTCGGGCCTTTTTTTGCATTCAACGCATTTAAGGCATCAATCCTGCCATGTTTACCTAACATCGCAAAGATAAGGATTAACGACATGATTGTACAGGAGGCTCAGGTAGGCAAATCGAAAACAGAGGACGCACCCGCCATGGCTGCAAACACAATACGTTTCCACGCCAAGCTGTGGATAATCCCGTCTTTTTTGGTAGCCTTTCAAATTCATCATAGCCTTTCACAAATTCTCATGAAATAGAAACTGATCGAAAATACAACATGGTTGCGAGTCTAAAAAACTCATCCTCCCACAATGCATATACAAAATTCCATGTTATCCAAGTCATTCAAGCTGATGATAGCCAATCACAATAGTTATCACCATGATTCTTATCGCATCCCCTTCACACAGAACGTGCCTTATATCTAAGGCTGAGATTATACATAGACGTTTACAATCGATATCACCACAATTATACCTTTTATATTAAAACGCAAAACCATAATCCCGAGGCTACATTGAATTCACAAACCGGCCCGACCCGTTTTCTTTGGGGCGTAGTATAATGTCCCGATTAACCATGCCACGTACGTGGCATACCTTTATATTAAAAGGTAAGGATTACTGCCTTACATGCAATGAATGCACGAACCGGGCCGACCCGGGTTTTTTAAAAGAGACTTCAAGCCGCCATGGCTGCAAACACGTTCTCGTGCTGGCCCGCCAAGATACAACTCAATTTTAACATGTTGGCTTGTTTTAAAGCCTATGAGCCTATCACCATCGTCACACACCCATGACTATCGTCGCACGCCATGTATAGTGGCAACGAAAGGAGCGATGGCATCGAAGGAGCATAAGCCGAAAGTATAAGCAAGTGGGAACATCATAAATCGTGATTCTATGCAGTAATAACAACATCTGGGCGTCATATCCAAAATCTAAGTGGGTATTCTAATCAAAACACACTTTTAAACACAAATAAAGGCAAACAACCCTTTTTAGAAACATAAAAAAACATAAACCCAATAAAGACCATGAAATCAAACAGTAACAGTTAACCTAGAGATCTGAAATTCATGCACTAAAAACGTTACATTCTTTACTTCATGCTAATAAGGCTAAAATAGTCACCAAAATTATCGCAACAAAATACACCAATATTAATTCCACTACCATAAATACCATCATCACCAAACATCCTAGCTCATCACTTATTGCAGTACAAAGGATAAGAAGCGATACAAAAGGTTCCATTAGATTTCAACTTTGCGACAAAAGAGTAGACCATAGGTTTTAAACCGTCAGAAGCAAAGCGATAACCAATTATCATCTATGATATTCGGAATCTTAGGAGATCTATGAGATCTGATTTAGAGAGAAAGCAAGAAAGATCGAGATAGGTGTGTGTGTTGGAATTTGTTATGAGAGAGAGAAGAGGTGTACAGGTGTGTGTGGTTTTTGGTTTACTGATGGCAACACGTATGCCAGGTACGTGGCATGGTTAACTAGGACATTATACTACGACAGAAAGAAAACGGGTCGGGTCGGTTTCTGCATTCAATGCAGCAACCTCGGGATTACGTTCCTGCGTTTTAGTATAAAGGTATAATAGCAACATCTTAAATGTGTTTACATCATTTAAAATGCACAATTAGGAATGGATAAGATTAAATTTCGCCAAGTATCATCTAGTGTCTTTGTTTAAATATGCGTGACAATTTTTCTTAGAAAAACATAGTCTTGGGGTGGTTAAAGATATATGACTAGATAATATTGTTTTATATTCAATAAAGCTTTAAGTATAAAATCCACCAACTAAGCATTCGCTTTTCAAAAACATTTATCGTATAATGGAGACTCAATCCTGTTTGTTTATTAAGAGACTTTGAATCTGAATTTGAATCTGATTCGCACATATGAATCTAAATATTCGGTAGAAAAGTCTGAATTTGATTATCATCTTAATCTGAATAAGTGGTTGAGAAATCTGAATCTGAATGAAATAAAACTGTTTGTTTTGATAAAAATGTCTAGATGTGTTAAACTATAGTTTTTACAATTTAAAAATAAAACGATTACGTTCGCACAAAAAATAAGCTTCATTAAATAAAAAAACAAATTTTATAATATAATTAATTTAAAGTTTGAATTGAACTTTTTAAAACGATTAACCTAATGAGTCGCGTTAAAACTAGTGTTTTAATAAATCGCCGTTCAAAAAAAAAACTAGGATGTATGAGTCCGAAACCGTACCCTTCAATTTGAACAAATTATGAGTTGACACATACCATCTTATAGAATCTCTATCTAACAAAACATACGCAATGATTCTATTTAATACTTTTAATGCAAACGATAAAGATGAAATAAGAAACAAAATCAAAAATTAAAAAAAAAACACAAAAAATAAAAATTCATAACAAAGTAAAAAAAAAAGACATTAAGAGGTGTTAAGACACACATCAACATCAAGTTCAGGTTTATGTCTCTTACTACCTCTTAATGATCAGAAAAAACAAATGCTCTTAATATTGTTTGCCTCTTACTGACTCTGAATGACTTGTAAAAAACAAACAGTCTTAATGACCTAAATGTCTGGCAGCGTCTGAATGAGTCAGATTAAGATGTTGTTAAAAGACATTTTTGAAAAAACAAACACAACCTTACTCTGAAAATCTTATAAAACATATTCGGTATATTTTAAACACAAAGTTAAGTTGGTTAAGAAAAGAGAACTATATTTTATTGTGGTTGCCCAGGAGGTCTGTATTCGATCCACTCAATTCCACATGGGTTACATCTGCAGAATTCATTTTATGGACGTGGGAAACCGCGGTTATGACGCTGGCGCCTGACGATGAAAAGCACTTGTGCAATTGGTTTATTTTGTATTTCATACAAAAGATTGTTAGTACCATAGATGGACTTCGAAAATAATATTTAGAGCTTTGTTATATCTTTTTACATTATATTCTTACATATCCTTCTATACATGCAATAATATTTTATATTTTTTCATCACTCATTCTCTCTCCGCATCTAAACCGTCAATTCTGACACTTATCAGGATCCTGTAAGTAGAAATATAAATAGAAGGATATATCATTTCTCTAAAATTTATGTTCTTTTCATTGTGTGTTGTAACTATTAGATGATATAGTTCTTCGCGCAAGCCATTGGGCTTAGGGTTTATTACAATTTAAGGTTTTATAATCTAAGACTAGCAATAAATATTGCACGAATAACAAAATATATGGTACGCGATAATGCTAAATATGGCATCACGAGCGCGTCTCACTTTGAGACTTGGTCTGTCATCATGAATCGTTGAGTTTTACGAGCAAACATACAAGAAAATAATAGGTAAACACTTAAATCAATTGATAAGAGATGCTTGGAAGTGACCCATGTCCTATATGACCCCATGTCTGACTGATTTTAATTACGACACATTCTAATTTTATTATCACGACCTCTTGTTAATTCAACTGATTGGACTTTTGCCTCTGAAAATATGAATATATGAAGAGCAAGTTCCCTTAAACGAATGGTTGATGGTAGGAGGAAGGAAGATGGCAGTATATGTATGTGACTTTCCATTCCTCATTTCACATTTGACTGCTAAACGGACCGCCAAATAACCAACTTGGTCCCTTGGCTTCTGGAGGTGGCCTATCAATATTGACATACTTCGTAGCGTAAATTCTCCTCCAAGCATAATAAAGAACCTCTGCATTAATTTCTTCCATCCTCCTCACTCCAACATTATCTTGGATAGCCTAAATACAAAAGAGATCAATTTATTAATGATCAGACCAATACTATTTATGCCTAGGATCAAATACCGTATTGGGAACACACCACGATTGCATTTTTATGCGTTACATTTTTTGCCATGACAAAATGAAGATTAAACAGGTTGTTGAATCATCAATTCCAAACAACTACTATATAAATTAGATTTACAAAAACATCGTATGAAGTATACGGAAAACATTACTACCATACACTAATGTCTGATTTTGTATAGTATTGCCATTAAAAGTAAAATATGTACATGTGGTGTCGCTAATCTGTGAGGCGAAAACTTTTGCCTACGTCGTGCACAGAATTCCCACGATAACAACATCAATGGGAAATGAATACATGAATTCAAATATACGAACATATACTTAATGAGCTTTGGGATTCTAAAGACAATCAAAAAATAATTGAACTCTAAAGACATAAGGACATATATAAGAACACACTTTCATTTTGCCACACCAAAATAAAACATGTGGAAATCGTAGAGGGGGGTGAATACGTTTCCATTTAAAAACTTAAAACGTTTTGTATCAAATTATCGATCAAGTTAAACGCAGTATGAGAAGTGTGAATAATACATCTATATTCATTCGAACATGTCATGGTAATATAAACATAATCACAATACTAAATTCTATCCATAGCACAATCATTATTCAAACAAAATAAGCAACAATCAACACACATATAGATCTAATGCTAATATAAATGTAAGGCGATAAGGTAAATAAAGATGAAAAGCGAAAGGTAAAAGAAAGTGCAAACCGGACACGATAATTTATAGTGGTTCGGTCACAAAGCTCCTCTTCGTCCTACTCCACTCCCCGAGTACCCAACTCGAGAGTTACTTCACTAGTCAACAAGCTCCCTTCTTGGCGGAGAAAACCACACAACGTTGCTTACATTATTTTCCGACACTAAACTAGATGTCGAGTTCCAATCCTAGCTAGAACCAATGTATCACAACTTTTGTATTTTAAGGACTAAAATACTAACCACACTACTTTACTACACATCACAACTTCACTTCCGTTCACAACTCCTCTTCACTTCACAACTTCACTTCACTTTACGACTTCACTTCATTTCACAACTTCTCTTCACTTCACAACTTCAATACACTTCACCTAGACACTAACAAGATCACCCCGATCTATCTAAACTCTTTACGATCACCACGATCTAACTAAACTTCCTATGATCATCACGATCTAACAACTATACACACCATGATCTAACTATTATACAAGTTTGGAATACATGGACTCGATCTATACATTGTGAATGTAAGACATGTCACGAATGCACTAACTAAACTACATAACTTCGTATCTTAATGATAACGAGAGTTCTTCTCTTGCACTTAGAGGAATAAGCTTGAATCATTTGGAAATAAATGCTTAAGATTAAAGGATCAAAGGATTGTAGGTGATGTATAAACTGATTTTAGACAGAAAAGAATGAGTGCAAAAGATGAGAAAATCAGTGGGGAACAGTCTAGTATTTATAAGCAAACTGGAGAGACTTTTTGTTTGGCCGGTCCCCTTAATTAGGGTGACGGCCCCCTTATAATTAAGGGGACCGCCCTTATATTTAAGGGGGCCGGCCCGGCCACGACGCTCCTTTTTTTGTCTTTTTCAGGGGAGGTGTTTTCTGGAACATTTCTAGCCGTTTTAGGTAGAAATTTGAATTCAAAATATTTATTTGAATAAAATATTTCTTTTAAATATAAAAATATTTTATAAAAGTTATAAAAATGTTTGTGACATTTTTTTATAAAAAAATGTGAGGTTAAATAAAAATTCCTTTGATCATAAAATGCATTAAGCATTTATTTATTCATACCTTTAAGTGATTAAATTTT